>PVJO010003204.1:0-127295 GCA_004026905.1 Hystrix cristata | reverse complement strand
CCCAACTTTGTCCCTTCAGTTTTCAGAAATTTTAATTTAAAAACCCATATGCCTTTTGGAAGTTTTATGTTTATGTGAGCAATAACTAAAATTTTTTATTTCTTTTTTGGTTGCTGAGGTGTATTAAATTTGAAGAAGATAATATCTCCATCTTCAACAATGTAATTTCTGCCTTGTTGTCTGTATTTTCCAGCCGCCTTGACTGCATTTTCAGAACCTTCTTCTTTAAAATCTTCATATTTCATTACTTCAGCCATAATGAATCCCTTTTCAAAATCTGTGTGAATCTTGCCTGAGCCTGAGGAGCCTTCATCCCTTTCCTGATTGTCCATGCATGCACTTCATCTGGGCCTGCAGTGAAAAAGTATTCTAGTTGGAGTGCTGCAAACCCAGCCTTAATGATCTTTGGCAAAGCACTTTGTGTCATGTTCGCTTCCAGATACTTCTGTCTCTCCTCAGCACTCAATTCTTGCAACTTGAGTTCCAAGGCCCCACTAAAAGGAATGACCAAGGCACCTGGGTCATACTTGTCCACCCACTCTTTAATTTTTATCAACCACTTGTTTTTCTTTCTAATGTAGTCTTTCTCAGAAAGATTAACCAAGTAGACCATTGGTTTTGAAGTCAAAAATAAGTGTTTATTCAACACTTCAATCTCTTTGTCATTCCAATCATGATAGAAGCGAACAGGTTTCTTTTGATCTATAACCCAGGATTTGACTTTGCACATTATATCATATTCAGGTTTTAGTTTTTTATCTCCTCCTCTTACAGCCACTTTTTCTAGTTTATCTATAATAGGCCCAATCATTTCCTCATCTTTAAGCTGAAGCTCTTCATGAATTATTTCTATATCTCGAATGGGATCTACACTTCCTTCAACATGCATGATATCATCATCTTCAAAAGCACGTGTTAGATGAAAGATTCCATCACAGGCACTAATGTGAGATAAAAAGGCATTTCCCAAGCCCTGCCCATTGTGAGCTCCTTTCACAAGGCCAGCAATATCCACTACATTTAGAAAGGCAGGAATTTTGCTTGCTGGTTTGTGATACTGGCAAAGAAAGTCGAATCTTTCATCTGGCACAGGGACTCTGCTCTCATTAGGATCAATAGTGCAGAATGGAAAGTTTTCTGCAGAAGCCTGACTATTTGTTAATACATTAAAGAAGGTAGATTTCCCAACATTTGGCAATCCAACAATGCCAATTTTCAGTGAGGTTCCAAATCTTCCAATGATTGGGGGTGGTTTAATTCCATCACCTCCCTTTTTGGGGGGCATCGTGTTCCGGGGGGACGATGACACCGGGTCCCGGGCAGTGGGAGACGGGTCCTGCCGGCAGCCGGAGGCGGGGAGGAAGGCGGGGCAGAATTTTTTATTTTTAAAGTCTCCAGTTTAATTTAATTTTTTTTTTTGGTTTTGTTTTGTTTGGGGGGGACAGTTTGGTCCTGGGGAGCGAAAGAATTTTTTTTTAAAGTCAACTATATCAGTCTTTCTTCTATCTTGCTTAGAATATATTTGCCCACTCTAGGAGTAATTAAATTTTGAAATGTTTGGTATCTTCTTCAGGTGCTTTCATAGTTCTACTTTTACATTTATTTCCGCCTTTGCAAGAGAATTAGTTTTATTTGTAATAAAGCAAATGTTAGTTTTTGATTCTTTTCTATGATTAGTACAGTTAGATGCTCTCTTTCTCTCTCTCTCTCTCTCTCTCTCTCTCTCTCTCTCTCTCACACACACACACACACACACACACACACACACACACAGTTTTTGAGACAAGGTCTTTCCAAGTCACTAAGTAGCGTGGGCTGGGCTCAAACTTGTAACCCTCCTGCCTTGGCCTCTCAGAGTACTTGGATTACAGGCATGCACCACCACACCTGTCTTCAGTTAATTACTGATTTTGCTTTAAGTTGCTGTTGACAATAAATGCCCAGTAAAATTAATTTTGAAGCACTCCTATTCTATGTTCAATCTGAAGCATTCATTAGGCAATTTCTTTGATACTAGAACTTTTAATTACTGCCATAATTTAAGTTGGTACTTTACAGAATTCTGAGCAGTGGTCTTAGGTGACCCCAGAGAGAGGCATTGAGTAGAACAGGCATTCTACTTCTCTATTCCCCACTGCTTTGTTTTGCTGGTAGTATAATGTACCAAAGTTAATTCTCATTCAACTTTTATAAAATAGTGACAACTACTAAAAGTGTTTTTAGATCGTTGATTTTGGTTTTAGTAGTTTTAAGGACTGTGTGTTTGTGTGTGTGTGTGTGTGTGTGTGTGTATTTGTGTGTGTGTGTGGTATTGGAGATTGAATCCCAAGTCTTTGCACTGAGCTATATCCCCACCCCTTTTTTTATTTCAATTTTGAGACAGGGTCTCACTAAGTTGCCCAGACTAGGTTCAAACTTGCAATCCTCCTGCCTCAGCCTTCCAGAGTTCTGGGATTACAGGCATATGACACCACGCCTGGCTTTCAATGACTCTTGGTGACTTTACAAATAAACATTTGTAAATACTTGTCGAATCATTTAGTGAATAATAAAAAATGTAAATTTTATCAGTGTTTACAATAGTGAAATATAGTAAACAATTTATCCATTTTTAAAAGTCTTTGTGAACTGTAAATGGCACTAGTATAAAATACAGTACTAGGCAGTCAGTAAAAAAATAAGATCTGAGTTTAATAAAGAATAGTGACATGGATAGAGATATGATAAATTGTCATTAAAAAATAGCAGTCGCAGATAACAAGCTCTAAGGAAAAATTCTGGGTGACTTTTTTGAGATATAATTTCACTGTGTTGCTCGATGGTTCTCAAAGTCCTAGGCTGAAGTGATTCTCCTGCTTCAGTCTTCTGGGAATACAGGACCAAGCCACTGTGCCTGAATTCTAAAAGTATATACACTAACCTGGAGAGTGGAGCAGCATAGTTTTCATTTTTCATTTCATTTATTCCTGTTTTATTTGATGGTTTTTATAAGAAATATATATTTCATAATAAATGCATTTTACATAAATGTTAGTAATATAAAAAGCTAAATTTACTTCTTAGTTTTCTTCCAATCATTATACTCTTTTATTCTATTAACTAGATTGAAAGAATTATGGGGGGGCAGGGTTGAGTATAATCTTTATCTTCATTAAATTTTAATTAAATGGCATTTTTTTGTCCAGGGTTTTTTCAGAATCTGGAAACTTCATTATAGTTCTCTATTCTTTGACACATAAGGAACCTGAGTTTTACGAATGCCTCCCTTGTGATGGCAGTATAGCTGACCTTCAGTTTCGCTTACTAACCAGCAAGGAAACATTACATCTTTTCAATGTAAGTGACTTGATTACCCAGCACGTTTTTTTAATGGATAATTCCAGTTCTATTTTGGTATTTTAAATCCAATGCACTTTACCCTTTAAAATGGTACTTCAAACTATTAGACTTTGTTTATTTACAATCAGTCTCACTGAATATTAACTTTATTCATTTATGATGTTTTTGTTTAGTAGGTCTTAGACCGTATCTCCAGAATCAAGTTATAACAGGTGTTCAGAGGTTATCCACAGAATAACTTGCCTGTGTTTTTCTAAAATCCTTGAGGAATATATCAGTAGTTTATATGTTGTATCATTCTGTACTATGAAGAATTAATTTTGTGACTTTAGTGTTTTCTTGTTGTTATCTTTTATATATGTGGATATAACAAGTTGTATATATGTATGTGAACGAATGTCACACTTAAAATTCATTATTTATGTAATATGATCCAAGGAGTGGGAATAAATTGTTGCTATAGCTAGTAAACTACACAGAAATACATCTAGGTGAACATCACCAAAGAAGTAGGTCTTTGAAACTTGTAGATGTCATTATATAAAAAGTAAAGACCACTTTTTTTTTTTTTTTTTTTTGTGCCAGGGATCAAACTCAGGGCCTTGTGATTGCCAGGCAAGCACTCTAACCACTGAGCTAAATCCCCAGCCAAGACCACTTTTTTATGTTTGGAGTTTTGTGGTTTTTTTGTTTTGTTTTTTTTGGGGGTTTTTTTTGGTGCCGGGGATCGAACTCAGGGCCTTGTGCTTGCAAGGCAAGCACTTCTAACCACTAAGCTAAATCCCCAGCCCCAAGACCACTTTTTTAAAAGCAAAAATATTTACTACTCCTAAATACCCTTGTGTCTCTCCTGAGATCTTGTTTTATACTTTGAGTTAATGTATAGGTTATATCAGTTCATGAATATTTTTTATATTTTAACTATAATCATCTTAGATCTAATAATTTATTTCCATTTTATAGACATATATTATTTATCCTTTTATTCTTTAGATGGTATCCCCAGTTCATAGTTGTTATATTCACTAAATTCCTGGTCACCTGATTGCATGCAGGTGACTGAATTTTCACTGTTACCTATAAACAGGAAATTGAGCAAGTAGACATTTTATAAAAGAAGGTTAAGGAACTCAGACATCCCCCACTCCCAGTGTTTGGAGCTACTTTTCTGTTTTTGTTTTTGTTTGTTTGTTTGTTTGTTTGTTTTGTTTGTTTTGAGACAGGGTCTTGCTGTGTAGTGCAGGCTGGCCTTGAACTCGCAGCGATCCTCCAGTCTCAGCCTCCTAAGTACTGGGACTACAGGCATGCACCACCACACCTGGCTTGTAGCTACTTTTCATCTAAACAGAACTCTGGTGTTTTTATATAAGTCAGATTTCAATGTGTGATCTACTTCATTTCAGAATGTTGAACCTTCTGACAAAAATCTAATCCATTTTGAACTAAGTTCTGAAAGCCAAGATACAGAAACTGAGTTTTTCAGCAAAATTTCCAAGAATCTTTCAGTTAAGAGGTAAAAGATAACTTTTAATTATCATTTGTACTTTATTCTAAACTAACATTCATTTTTTTGTGAGTAATTAAAATAACTTCCAATTATTTCTGATGAGACCTATTTGGAAATCTTATGTACCATCGGTGTCTTTGCATTAAATGAATTCCTTCATGTTCCTAGGAAACTGGGTTATAATTTTAATAAAAGACAACTATAATTTTCATTGGAGTTGATTTATTATGTAGGAAAACCAAAAAAGTATTTCTCACAAAATTAATCATAAAAAGTTTCTCACAAAATAATTTGTGACATCGCATAGGAAGTAGCATTCTATTTTATATGTGGGTCTTTTGTTTTTGTTTTTGTTTTGTTTTTAGCAAAGCATCTTAAAATCTTTCTTCCTCTTTCCCTTTTTCTCCCTGCCATGCTTTCATCCTCACATCGCCTTCTCTGACTCTGATCTTCTTACTTCTGTCTTATAAGGACCTCTGTAATTACACTGGGCCCGCCTGATTAATCCAAAAATAACCTTCCCATCTCAAGATCCTTAATTTGATCACACCTGCAAATTTCTATTTGCTATTTACATTAATATTCAGAAGTACTAGGGATTAGAAAGATATCTTACAGTATGCCCTGGCCTTCTGACATATTAAATTTCCTTGAAACAGAGTAGATCACTAAAAACGTACTACATTCTAATGGCCCTGTAGGAATGCCTTAATTGTCTTAAATCTAAAGGCTTTATTTTACATTTTCTTGAATATTTATGAAAAAAAACCAAATTAGGGAAACATTTATAATTTCTTTGTCAATGTTGTTGGAACTTTACTTGTTTTCAACTCTGACAAAAGCTTTAATAAACATCAGTCATTTTAAACTTTAGCAAAATGTTTCTTGCCTAAAGACCGAGTATTATAATTAAAGTTTTTCCTTTTTTGCCTTGGGTGCTAATAAAGCTAGAAAATGAATTTTATCACTTTGTCACCAATTTTGTATATATGGGGGGTAAGTAAATATGTAGTTGATATTAATTCCATGCCACAACTTATGTGTATAAAAATGTAATTTGTTTTTTTAATTGGGCATAGTATCTACAGTGGTAGAGAACCAATTCAGATTTTCCCAAAAGGTCAGCATTGAACCTAACCATTGAATTTGATTCGGTTCTTGTCCAATTTGGTTTGCAACCAGAATCATGGAAAGAATTAAGTTTGTGAACTGAGGTGCCCCTGTATTTTGAACCCTTGTTATTCTACTGGGTTATAGAAACCAAACTTCAGTGAATTCAAGGTCTTTTTATCCCCTTTCTTCTGGGGTTCTATGTAATGTAGAGGAGAATAATGGTGTGCCAATACTGGTGATAATTGGTCATGTGATTCTCACCCATTTGTGCTGCTTTCTGCTATGATGTTTTAATGTGCACCTGATCTTGGGCAGATTTGTGCATATTCCTGCTGCAGTCCCTTTGACCCTGTTGAGGTCATTAGCTCTCTGTGTCATGTCCATGCTGCACCAAGCTCATGGGATATTATTCTGTATTACACCTATTCTTCTTGGATGTTGGAGAGCTTTGTGGAGTGGTGTGGTTGCATCTGCTTAAACACGCCTTGCAGATGTTTTCATTTCTTCGTTGTCGTACCCTGCACAGAAAGATCTTTACATGTGTGTCTCCAAGGGTGCAAGAGTTTAGATGCTGTCACATCTTCAAGTCTGCTTTAGGCTTTCTTGCTGATTTGTTGTCCTTCTGCTAAAGAATTCAACTTGGATGAAAGAAGATGGAGAACACTTTCTTATGAACCTCATTAATTCTAGGTTTATTTCGTTTAGGATGCAAAAAATCATGGTGTATATAGTATTCCAAATCTTTAGTATTAAACTCTAATTTCAGCTTTTGAAATTCTGTGCTAGCCCTGAATATTTTTCTGTGTTCTGCTAGAACATGCTGTCTGATACAAGGACTATACCTAACAATAAAGGAGGTGAAACCTCAATGTCTTGAAGTATTTTTCCCACCACAGATATCAATACTTAGGAAAATGTAATTTTTCAATCATTTTCTTTTAAACATAATGGATGTTTAATGCAGTGTTTAATACAGTTGATGTACATGTCTGTTGCCAGATTATGAATTTTTTTACAGTACACACCAAGTCTTAGTTCTACATTCCTCAATGTGTTCAGTCAGAAAGAACTCAATGATTGTTCACTTATCATGATATTAGCAACTTAAGATTAAACTTGCCATGATCAGGTAAACAGGATGGTTAAATAAGCATGAGTCCGAGGAGGCCAGTTTTTCTGGTCAGCTAACATTGATTTTAAAAAATAATAATTTTGTGCTCGTCAGATATAACTTAAATGATCCCGGTATTATTTATCAAAGGATTTTATTCCACTTCAAAATGGAAGAAGGAAAAAAATCCTAGATTATTTGAAGGTTTTTCTTATCTTCCCTTCTACTCTTTAGGTTTTCCCAAAAATTAACTCCTGGGAAAGTACCAATAAGTGATCCTGACTCTGGTGTTGAAGATGAAGACTTTTCTCCAAGACCAATTCCTAGTCCTCATCCAGTGAGTCAGAAGGTATCACTGACCTTATAGTGAATTCATCTTGTGGTTAGAAATCTGAAAGTCTCTTCATGTTAAAGCACTAAGCAGTACCTAAACTTATTTATCATTCTAGCTCCCTATATCTATTTGGTTTTATATGTGTAGAGATGTATATAAGGTGTGAATGAAAAACAGTGAATGTTTAAATTGTTTAAAAATTTTATTACACTAAAAGACACATTAAAAAAAAAAAAGACACATTGCCATTAATTGCCCTCAAAATAGTCCCTCTCACTGCAAACACACTTATCCTATCTTTGTTGCCTTTTTTTTTTTTTTTTTTAAATACAGAGTCTTGCTATGCAGATCAGGCTGACCTTAAACTCACTGTGTAGTCTGGGCTGTCCTTGAACTCCTGGAGATCCTGCCTCAGTCTCCCCAGTGCTGGGATTACAGACAGGGCCACCACACACAGCCATTCTTACCACTTTCTGAAGCAGTTTAGGAAGTCTTCTTTTATGTCTCTGGTTGCACTGTTGTGGTTGCCTTGATGTCATGGAGAAGAACACACCATAGTGTTCTCACAAGACTGCCTTTACACTGAATGGCACACAGCAGTGGCATTCGCCATATTTTTGATCATACCTCATAAAAAGAACTTGCAGAATTGTTTCAGAAAGTGGCAAGAGGAGGCTGGGAATTTAGCCCAGTAGTTAGAGTACTTGCCTCACAAGCACAAGGCCCTGAGTCCGATTCCAAGCACCAAAAAAAAAAGTGGCAAGAGGATGGAATAATTGCAAAAGGAAACAGGGACACAGGGAGTATTTTCCAGGGGGCTAATAGCAATGTGTAATAAATTTTTATTTAAACATTCACTGTATGTTTTGATCACATCCCTGTGCTTCACAGATACACATTCTATGTAATAATATACATATATTTAAATGCATTTAATAATATATACATAATGAGTACATATGCTTATTCCCAGGAAAAATGGTGGCATAGATTGGTTAAGGTACCTGTCAGGATCACACAAGTAGTAAGTAGCAAACCTGGTATTCTAATTGAGGAGGTTTGGTTTCAGAATCTGAGCTTTCCACAACCATACAAACTTAACAATCTATACAATCACCAAAGCTTTACGTAGGTTTTTGTTATTGTTTTCCGAGAAAACATTGTTTGCATTCAGAAGTCAATTGCTGATAACCCATCATAATTTTTTGATTGCTGCCAGCCAGTGGGTTATTTTACAATTGTCATTTACCTTAGAGTAGTTACTTATTTTAGAAGAAAACGTAATGGGAAAGGCTTTTAAAAATTAGGGGCTGGGGATTTAGCTCAGTGATTAGAGTGCTTGCCTTGCAAGCACAAGGGCCTGAGTTCGATCCCCGGCACCACCAAAAAAAAAAAAAAAAAAAATTAATATCAAGCTATAACAAATTCTCCATGGGGAATATTTTGTTTACTCTTCTGTTCTCTTCCATCTCTTGATTTCAATAGAAATAACAGAGTAACTTCACTTAGTAACAAAATACTTTGAAATATTTATTGGGGAAGATACCTTGTTATTTAAGAAACATAAACATTTGTTCTTACATCTGCTGAAGCTGTCTGCCTGTGATAATTTTTTTTTTCAGAGTGCGGGTAAAAACTACTTTATGAAAACAGTTTTTCCATATATGTTCTGTTACCTAAGCATTGTTTATCAGTTATCCAATAAAAGGAGTTCTATTATTAAATAAGTTTGGGAAATGCTTAGCTATATTCTTTGAGAGCCAAAGAATATAGCTAAGCCTATAGCTTTTCTCACAGTTGTATTCTTACTGACGATTATATAGAAGTTGCCCAGAAAATATGTTGATGGTCTGAATAATGAACAATTTTTAATTCATAATTGAATATTATTTTGGAAATACTGGTCTAAGGAAAGTAAAGCCTATCTCCTAAAAGTTTCTTCTTTCTTATTTATAGATTTCTAAGATCCAACCATCAGTTCCTGAACTTTCGCTTGTATTCAATGGCAATTTCAAAGAATCAAATAATCTGTCTAATACAGTGGCTTTGATGAATACTGAAAATCCTCCTTTGTTGATCAACCATTCTGAACACTTGAAGTCCTTGCAACCTGAGCGGCATGAGAAACACAGCCCAGAAGCTGAAGCTGGAGAGACTTCTTTGAAAAAGATACCAAATCAGTTAATCCAGGGTGCACCTTCTTTAAAGCACTCCAAAGTAAAGCAGCCATCTACCTGTAAGAAAGGGAACCCCCAATTTGGAAACGACATTGTGAGACCATCTTCTCTTAATGTGCTACCTCCTGATGTATCTGAGAAGCTTCAAGCAGTTGTTGCTGAAAATGTACAAAAAGAAGAGTATCCTAAAAGACCTTCCACATTTAATTGTAGGCAGTCTTCTCTTGCTTCACAGTCCCACCCACACAATTTTGTTTTTTCACCCCATCATTCAGGAAGAACAATGGAATTTCAGATACCTCCCCCACCAGTACTATCTTACTATTCCACAAATGTTTGTAGCTGTTGTCAGCATCATGGTCATATTCAATATAGTCCAACAAATTCTTGGAAAGGAATAAATACAGTAGGGTCCATTCAAGATTTTCAGTCTGAAGTGCTTCAGAAGCATTCACTGTTTCACCCAAGTGGTTGTCCGGCTCTCTACCATAATCCATTCTATTCTTCAAGTAGTCCCGTAGCCTTGAGACCTCAGGGAGGCACGGGCAGCTGTTCTTCCCACAACAGTACAGAACCATCACCTGTGGCTGGACCTTCACATCTGGACTCATGTAATCCACAGGCCTGTGCATTGTGCACACACACACCCAAGTCTGGGTCAGATAATGGAATGATGGGATTATCTCCAGATGCATATCAGTTCATCACAGAGCAAGACAGACAGCTGAGACTACTTCAGGCACAGGTTTGCTTGGAATTTTCTTAGTTTTATTAAATTTTTGGTGTTAATACGGTTCTTTAAAAACTGGAAACTTGCCAGGCTGAGGCAGAAGGATCACAAATTTAAACCCAACTTGGGAAACAGCAACTTAGTGAGACCCTCTCTCAAAATAAAAAGTAATAGGGCTGGGGATGTAGCTTGGTGCCGAGGCCCTGGGATCAATGCCCAGTACCATAACAAAAGAAAAACTGGAAACTCCTTCATCAATTATGTTTTATAGAATAGAACTGTAGAATGACAGAACTAGAAAGAACCTTAGAAACTGAATTCTAGGCCATTTTGTTTTATAGATGAGTAAAATGAGGATTAGAGAGAATAATTTAGCTGAATGCCTCATTGCTAGTTAAGAGTAGAACCAGGATTAGAAAGCAAGCCTTCTGTCTTGTATATCCTAACTGTGACGGTGAACCTTTCAGAGCTTTCAGTGATACAAACAGCACATTGCCACAAGCATGCCATAGGTTCACTGCCACTGTGACCTAACCTATAGCATAATTGATTTTTCTTTCATTTTTTGCCTCTAATGAAAAGACTATACTAAGCTTTTATATGCAACTAACTATAAAGGCCTTATATATAACTAGATATAAAGGCTGGCATATCTCTAGTTTGCCAATCCTTTCATATGTATACTCACCGTTAGCCAATCTGTGTTAAGGGAATAAATAAGTCAGGAGCTTCTTTGTGTACCTGTACTGGGCTTATTTCACTCACTTTGTTCTGAAATGTTCCTTTTCTCCAGGGCTTTTATTGAAGAGTTCTGAGTATTTTAGTATATCCTTGCACCATTTAGACTATAAATATTGTCTGTTTTTTCCTAATCAACATACTTCCTTCACATACCTACCCCAAATTGTTCCCCCCTTTATACCCAGTATGGAAACAATCAAAAATATGTTCTTCATATTTTTCCATGATAGTACATCTATACAAATGTATGTATTATATGCATAATGTGCCATTTAAAGATTTTTATTGTTGTTTTATAAAATTGAAGTCATAGTGTTTGCACTTCACACAGAAAAATTCAAATTCTGCTTTAAAATGCTTTGGATATGAACACATGAAAAAATTAAGCATTTTTTTTTAAACCTAGATAAATCCTTTGAAATTGGATTGTGACAAATCATTATAAATACGAACCAAAGAATTTAAGGTAGTTAATGTTTTCACATTGAAAAGAAGTCTTGATCATTGATCTTCTGTCTTGTTAAAAAAATAAACAGTAGAAGCTAAAAGGACCCTTTAAGCAATTTAGAAATCTTCATTACTTGAAATGTGTATATTTAAAATATAGACTGTGGGTTCTTACCTTGATTATCTGAATCATATAAAATATACAGAAAATCTTCTGTGGTAAATACACTTAGTATTTTCCTCATTCATAAACTTTTGTTTTGGTTCTTGAGACAGAGTCTTACTATGTACTTCAGACTGGCTTTGAACTCACCAGGTACCCCAGGCTGACCTCGAACTTGGGGTGGTCCTCCTGCCTCAGCATCCTGAGTGTTCAGCCATGAGCTTTTTAAAAAAGTACTTTAGATATTTTCCTTCTGAGGTCATATAAGAACTCTCTCATTCTGCATAGGATTCTGTTGTAATTATGTACAGTTTTTGTGACTGTTCTCTTATTATGTTAGTAATACGAAGTTTCTGCTCTTGTAAACAATGTAGCAGTGAGTATTCTTATGCATCTAACTGTGTATGTGTTAATACCCTTGTACCATAGGACCCTACAATAACATTGTGAAGTCAAAGGGAATGTACATTTTAAAAGTTTAGAAATACCCAAATTTACCCTCCTAGTATTCCAAGTTTCATTTTGGTGTAATGGTTAAAGGAGTAGGCTCTGGTGCTGGATTCCTTGAATTCTAATCCAGTTTCTCTGTAACATACATTATGTAACCTGATAAGTAATCTTATCTCTCAGACATAGCTTTTTGATATAGATAATAGGGTTATATATAAGTCATATAACATTCTAGGTTTGAATGATTTAGTAAAGGCTTAGAATAGTACCTGGTGGGGTTGGGGGACGTAGCTCAGTGGTTGGAGTGATTGCGTGTAAGCACAAGGCCCTGAATTTGATCCCCAGCACCAAAAAAAAAAAAAAAGAATAGTACCTGGTGTATAAATAGTACTTGATAAATGTTAACTGTTACTGTTATGTCCTTTATCATTATTATCTCAGCTAATGATACCACCATCATCAAGTCACTTAGACCTTATTCAAAAAAACCCTAGGCTTTGGGGGCTGGAGGTTGTAGCTCAGTGGTAGAGCTATTTCTTAGCATATTCGAGGCCCTGGGTTCATCCCCAGCATTGAGGGAGAATAAAACCTATGCTCTCATTTTACATTCATCTTGGATTTAACCACCTATGTCCTAAATTTAAGGTCTTTCCTGCCACCGCTCTATTTCACATCTTTGTCTAACTAAACCTATTCATCCTGCTTCCACTGCTGTCTTCTCTTGTTTCCCACAATTGGAAATACCACAGCCATCTTTTAAAAGCACAGATCAGATCATACTTCTCCTCCTTAAAATCCTCTAATGGTTTTCCATTGCTATTAAAATAAAATCCAAATTCCTTACTTTGGCCTCAAAAGCCTTTTGTTTTGGAGGTGTATTTTTTGTTTGCTGTGTTTTGTTTTTGTTTTTGAGACGGTCTCACTGGCCTGGAGACATGTAGTTCAGGCTGGCCTTCAACTCACTGTGCAGCAGACTGACCTCAAACTAACGATCCTTTTGCCTCAGCTTCTCAAATGGGATTGTAGGCATGCACCACCATGCCCAGCTCAGCAGAGTAGGATTTAAATTTATGCCTGCATGACATCAAAGTTTGTGCTCCAAACAATTATAAATAGGTATGTCATTTTATATTATTGATTCAGTTTCTATTTCTACTGATCTTAATAATTTATTGATAATGCCTATATTAATAAGGTTAATCCACTGAAATTAATGATACTAGTTAAGTACAATAGTGCCATGTGTAGGGAAATAGAAAGTCACATTTAAAAAGAGACACTCTTCCACTAAGTATATATACCCAAGAGAAATAAATAAAATATGTCTACATATAAACCTGTATATAAATGACCATAGCAGTATTACTTATAACAGCCCAAACTATATATAACCCAGTTTGTCTAGCAACTGATGAATGGATAAATACAGTGTGACATATTCATACAATAGACTATTTAGTGACCAAAAGTTTTTTTGTTTTGTTTTGGGTTTTTTTTGGTGCAGGGGATCGAACTCAGGGCCTTGTGCTTGCAAGGCAAGCACTCTAACCACTGAGCTAAATCCCTAGACCCCCCCAATCAAAAGTATTGATAAATGCTATAATGTGGTTGAACCTTGAAAACTTACACCAAATGAAAGAAGCCAGACCCAGGCCACATTTTGTATGGTTCTGTTTATATGAAATGTCCAGAATAGGCAAATCTATGGAGTGTTTCTGGTCACCAGAGGCTGCAAAGGAGGCAGTGAAGAGAGACTGCTAATTGGTCACAGAGTTTTGCAATTCAAAGAAAATATTCTGGAGTTAGTGGTAATGATTGCAAACTTTGCGACTATCCTAAAAAACAGTGAGTTAAAGTGGTGAATTCTATGGCATATGAATTTTATCTTAATTTTAAAAGGAGGTGAAGAGGCTTTTGGTATTAGAACCTTTTTGGTATTAGAACTTTGCTACTTGATTTTTATGTGACCTGGACAAGTAACTATCCAGTGCCTCAAGTTTTCTTATCTATAAAGTAGCTTTATAGTAGTTCATTCTTCTTGGGGTTATTGTAAAAATCATACATAAAAACTTATAATATAGTGTCTTGGAGACAAGAAGTGTTTAGTGAGTGTTAGCTATTGCTTATTAATATTTCTAGTTTCCGCATATCCAAACATGGGCAATTCTGATAAACTTTCATAAGAAGAATCTTGTGTAAAATGTTCAATATTTGTTGTAGGGAATTACAGTACCTCCATTTTACTTGATTTATAAATGAAGTAGGAATAAAATATTGATTCATAGTATTAAACATTCAGACTTTTCTACATGAGTGTCAATTTTTTTTTTTTTTTTTGGTTTTTTGAGACAGGTCTCGCTATGTAGTTGAGGCTGGCCTTGAACTCACTATGTAGCTCAGGCTGGCCTCGAATTTGCAGCAATCCTCCTGGCTCAGCTTCCTGAGTACTGGGATTATAGGCACACGCCACCACACCCAGCTTTTTTTTTTTTCTGGTGCTGGGAGTCAAACTCAGGGCCTTGTGTTTGCAAGCTCTAATAAGTTTCATAGTGTGATCTAATTAGAATGTGAGAAAATGTAATTAAAAGTAAACTCTTTATAACTGGAGTGTTTTGTAATTTATCCAAGTTTTGTTGATTACTGTTAGTTTAAAATATGTTTTCGATTGATACAGATTCAGCGTTTGTTGGAAGCCCAGTCTCTGAAGCCTGGTTCCCCAAAGAACACCACTGTTGAAGATACGGTGCGAGATACAAGACAAATGGAGCTTATCTCTACAGAAGCACAGCCTTCCCCTGGCTTGCACATGAGAAAAAGTGTAAGCATTGCTGTGAGCACAGGTAATTTCTTTTGTTCTTTGTTTTTTTGGTTTTTTGGTTTTTGTAGGGTTTTTTTCCTCCTTTGGTATTGGAGATTGAACCCAAGGCCTTTTGCGCTGAGCTACACCCCCAGCCCTTTGTTTTATTATTATTTTTTAATTTTGAGATAGGTCTTGCCAAATTGTCTAGGCGTAGGGCTCAAACTTACAGTTCTCCTCCCAGAGTACTGAGATTATAGGCATGTACCACCATGTCTAGCTTATAAGAAAATTTTTTAGGTTTTTATATTTGCTTATTAAAATTTTTCTACTGAAGTGTGTTTTAGTACATCAGAACCAAAACCAAGGTGATGAGAGTGTAACTTGTTTTAAGTCTTTGTGTAATATTACTCCTTGTGAAAGAAAACTACATCTGAAAACAGGTATGAAACTGTACTACATGATACATTGCTTGGTTTTTATTACTTTCTAAGTTGAACACAATTCTTAATAAATCCTCTGTGGTCTAAGGCATTGGGAAAGTTTTATCTATGCAGTATTACTGAATCTGGGCTCTGGTGGTAGTAGGATTTCAGTAGGTGGAGTTGAGGCATGAAAAAACAGGTTGGGTGCTCAATGAGAAAACAGAGCTTTGAGCTGCAGTTGTAGTGGTGATAAGAATGCAGGGGATGGTCATGTAGCATTTGATAATTACGGTAGTTGGATGTAGCAGTTGAGAAAGAATGGGGACTAAAGCTAGTCCAGCTAATCATAATATGGTATCCTGGATTGGAACCTGGAACAGAAAAGCACAATTGGTGGGGAAATTTGTGAAATGCAAATAAAGCCTGGAGTTCAGTTAATAATAAGGTACCAGTGTTAGGTTTTTTTATTTTGACAAATATATATTGGTAATGTAAGATGTCAACAGAGGGAAAACTAAATGAGGGAGCTCTGTTTTTTCCTGTATCCCAGAATTATTCCAAAATCAAGTTTATTAAAAATAAAAGGTAAGCCAGGTGTGGTGGCACATGCCTGTAATCCCAACACTTGGGAGGCTGAGGCAGGAAGATTGTAGTTCAAGGTGAGGCCAGCCTGGGCGCTACATAGTGAGTTCAAGGACAGTCTGAACTACATAGCGAGACCCTCTCTCCAAAAAAAAAAAAAAATAGTAGCATTAAAAAGAAGGAGTCAAGTTAGAGAAGCAGAAGGTGAGATTGTGAAATCAGTTTAAACATCTGTAGAAATTGAGCTACATTTGGAAATGTAGGTGGAGATACTCAAATGTCTGAAGAACAGGAGTGCAGATTAATTGGTAACATAGGCTTACAGAAATAACAGATGAAGTTTGAGGATGGAGAATAAAAATATCAGAAGAAAGATAAATTCTTACATATTTCTAAACCCATTTATTATCTAAATATCATGCAGAGTGGAACAAGGATGGCAGCAAGAGCCATATGCACATTTTAAAATCAAATTCAGGTAGTACTTAGGTAAAATTCTTTGGCCAAAACTAACAAACCACTTTAAACTAACATATGCAGGGAAAGGGAATTTTGGGGAAGAGTGCGAGGATGTTTCATGGTGTCTAACACCAAGAAAGGAGCTGGGTTTCAGTAAGAATTCAACTAGAAACTGAATCACTATCCAGAACTATCCATTTATTCTACATGGCTGTTTTATTCAGTGTGATCTATAGTCTAGCTTTCACTGCTTTACATTTTAAAATATAGATGACCCACAGTTCTAGTCATATATACAAACCATCTAATTATCCCTTGGTCCCATCTTTAAATGGCAGAGAATCTTAGGGCCTAGTTTGGATTAGGTTTTAATTTTTGGTTAAGTAGTAAGGTGATTTAGAAACATAATAGGAATTTGTGTGCTGGAGCTTCATTTTTGTAGACTGCAAAAGTGACAGTTCCCAGCAAAGTGTGTGTGTGTGTGTGTGTGTGTGTGTGTGTAGTGGTGAAGAATTTAGGGGTATTGTAAGCTAAGGAAATACACCACAGAGTGTGGTGTTCTTCTGTGTCTTATAAAATGCTGTATTTGCTACATTATCCTGGATTGGATCCTATAGTTGCTTATCTATATTACTGGATTATAAGCTTTTAGGACCTAGAACACTGGTTCATTTGCCATTGTATCTCTTAAATACCTACTGAACAAATAGATGACAATTGAATGAAGTCATTCACATGCTTAACTGACATTCTGAAATTAATTGAAATAAATTTTCAAACACGATAAATAGAATTCTTCATAGATCTGTATTTATAGTCATTGCCTATATACATAAAAATGAATAATAGTCATTTGAACTAAGTGGCTTTTAGAAGTGCTTGTTTTGTACATGTATTTCATTCCTTAAAGTTATGTATTATCGCTTCTCGGCCTTTTGGCTAAGATCATGTGTAAAGTTATGTATTGATAGGTAGTCCGGAAAAGTAGTCAAGATCTGTATAACAGTATCAGAATAGGTATAACTAAGCCAGGCATGGTGGTACACGTCTATAATCTCAGAAGGCTGAGGCAGGAGGATCACAAGTTCTGGCCAGCATGCTCAACTTAGTGAGACCCTGTATCAAAAACAAAAATATAAACAGAGCCGAGGATGTAGCTTGGTGGTAGAGTATTTGCCTAGCGTATGTGAATCTCTAGGTTGAATTCCCATTACCACAAGGAAAAAGAAAAAATGTGTTAACATAGTACATCAAACCTATGACTTCACAGAAATGTTGACCCTAGGTAAAAATAAAATGAGTCCATTGAACAACAACAATCAAAAAGTAGCAAATAATATATGCAAAATGCTTGGAATATGTGTACAAATGATCCATTAAGTTTGAGAAGCATTTGATTTTAAAATACTTGCCTGATACTACACCTGTCTGGTATATCACTAATATAGTTTCTTTAATATTAAAGGATAAAAACCAGATTTGTATTTTATACATATTTTCTTCTGCTCTTCAGAGCAGCAATTTTCAATACACATGCCCATCTCACAAATTATATTCAGAAATTTAGGAAAGTAGAACCATTCCTTGAAGAGACAGGACCCCAAATGTTTCTTTTCTTTTCCCTTTGCCCTTAGTTTTCTCTCTTTCTGCCTTTCACCTACCTCTTGGTGGCATTTCTAAGGAAATATAATCTGAAAACAGTTGTAGATAAATGCATTAAAATCATACAGCTAGTTTTATAAGCTTTTATGTTTATTATTTTTGTAGTTGAATATGTGTTTCAGCATCTATTAAATCATTTAACCTCTAGGTGCTAGCTTGTTTTGGAATGCAGCAGGTGATGATCAAGAGCCTGATTCTCAGCTGAAACAAGATGATACCAAGATTTCCAGTGAGGACATGAATTTTTCTGTTGATATTAATAATGAAGTCCCAAGTCCTCCAGGTAGTGCATCTTCATTGAAAGCAGTTGATATTCCCAGTTTTGAAGAAAGCAGTGTTGCTGTGGAAGAAGAATTTAATCAGCCACTTTCTGAATCCAGGTAAGATATCTTTGATCCAATATTTCATCCCATGGTTTTCCTTCTTTTTACATTTCATTTTTTAAAATTTCATTTTTAACTGACAAATCATAACTTTATACTTATGGGGCATAATACAATGTTTAAGTGTTTATATCATTACTGTGTAAGTGATTAAGTCAGACTAAGCCAGAGATCCGTTGTCTCATGTGTTTAACATTTTTCTCATGTGATGAAAAGATTTAAAATCTACTCTTTTGGGGCTGGGGATTTAGCTCAGTGATTAGAGTGCTTGCCTTGCAAGCACAAGGGCCTGAGTTCGATCCCCGGCACCACAAAAAGAAAAAAAAAACAAAACCAAAAAAAAAAAAAATCTACTCTTTTGACCTTTTTTTGTTGTCCTAATAGGGATTAAACCCAGTTTACACATGCTTAGCAAGCACTGCAGCAGTGAACTACCTCTCCAGTCCTTAAAATCTAGGCTTTGAGCAATTGTGAAATATACCGTGCATTTATTTTTTGCACTACCAGGGATTGAGTTTAGGGCTTTGTACAAGCCAGGCAAGTGCTCTACCACTGAACTATATGTGCTGCTGAAGCGAGTATCTACCACTGACCTGTATTCCTAATCCTTTAAAAATTTCGAGATAGTCTCACTAAGTTGCCCAGACTGGCCTTAAAATTGTGTCCCACCTCCTCACCTTCCCCATCTGCTGGGATTATAGGTTTGTACCACAATGCTGGGTCATTAATAATTTTAGTCACCATTTTGTGCAATTTTTTTCTTTCTAAATTCTAATATTTTGTTCTTCTAATTTAGAAACACTTTTCTACATAGTATTTTCTTTGGCCTCTTTACATAATATGGTATCTATGTAATTGACAATTCTGAACTTCTAGAACCATTCCAGATATCAGTCATTGAATATTTTAGTAGTCTGAATCAGAACATCTTAGGAGAACTTCAAAATTACATATACTTAGGCCTCACCTTAGAGATTCTGATAATACTAGGTTCCAGATGGAGATGGGCCCAGAATTTTGTAAATTTTTAAAGTTTCCCTATATTTCAATCATATATAAAGTAATTTTTACAGATATATCCTGAATATTTATATGGGAAATGTTATCTGAGATTTGCCTAAAAGTGATCTAGTGGGATATGAAATGGCTAAGAGTATAAATGAAATAAAATTGACCAAAGAGTTGAAAAATTTTAAAAGCGATGACACGTGGTAATGTTACACACTTCTTTCTTGTGTTTGAAAATGTTTCATTAGTCTACAGCCATACCACCCTGAATGCGCCCGATCTCGTCTAAAATGTTTCATTATACATTTTTCAATTAAAAATAAGTGTTCTAGGGGCTGGGGATTTAGCTCAGTGGTTAAAGTGCTTGCCTTGCAAACACAAGGACCCGAGTTCGATCCCCAGCACCCAAAAAAAAATAAGTGTTCTGAATTCAGATCCTCAGCAAATTTGGATATAAATTCAAATATTCTTTATTGAATATGTTCTACCATAGAACTAAACACTAGAGATTAAACAATAGGTTATACAAAACTCCTAATTTAACCACATACGCAGCAAAAATAATTAAATGTAGTGACAACTGTCCTGAAGAAAATACACCAGGTTGATCAAGTGGAGTGTAACTGGGATGACAGCATGGGAGTGAGGTGTGATACATTATGTAGAGTGGTAAAGGTCGCCCTTTCTGTGAGGTGGCATTTGAGGAGCCAGTCATGAGCTGACCACTTGCTTTGGGAAGTGTTGTGGGTGTAGGAGATGGCAAGTTTAAGACCTGAGGAGCCTGAGTTTAATGGTTTCAGAAACAAGCAGAAAAGCTAGCATAGCTGGGCATAGTACTCAGAGGGAAAGTGGAGGAAATGAGGTCAGAGATGGATGCAGGGGCTAAACATACAGGGCTTAGGATATAGAAAGGAGTTTTGGGTTTATTCCAGTTTGTTAAAATGAGAAAGATTTTAGACAATGGTGTGATACGATGTGTTTTTTATTTCATTTTTTGGTTTGTGGTTTTTGGTTTTTTTTTGAGACAGGGTCTCATTATGGTTTTTTTGTTTTGTTTTGTTTTGTTTTTTGGTGCTGGTGATCGAAATTCAGGACCTTGTGCTTGCAAGACAAGCACTCTAACCACTGAGCTAAATCTCCAGCCCTGGGTCTCATGTAGTTCAGGCTGGCCTTAAAAATTCACTATGTAGTCCAGCCTGGCCTTGAATTCCCAGTGATCCTCCTGCCTCAGCCTCCTGAGTACTGGGATTACAGGTATGTGCCATCATGCCAGGCGTTGATTTTCATTTTTTAAAGCCCCTCCTAGTTCTGTTGTTAAGTGAGGATGTTGGGAGACTAGTTGGTAGACTAAAAACAGGTGAGATGAAGGTACTTTGGACCTGTGGTGGATCTCATGGCACATATCAGATGTAACCTATGTGTTGAAGGTAAAAGAATAATTGGGTTTAAAATCCCTCAGATAATATCACATTAAACAGTTAAAAGAGGTGGACTTGCCCATGAGGTGGCATGGGGCAGGCAGTGGGTTGCTTTTTTTAAATCACAAGCTTTGTGATAATATTTGACATTTTACATTTGTATGATTATAGCTGGGCATGGTAGTGCATACCTGTAATGCCAGCACCCTGGGAGCCTGAGGCAGAAGAATTGTGGGTTCAAGGCCAGCCAGGTGTAGTTAAGCAACTTGGGGAGACCCTGTCTCCTTCTTTCAGTATGGTATGTATTTTAATCATACAATTAAGTATTGATAGGTACTACAGTGTATTGAAAAGATCTTTTATGCACATCTCCCTAGAGTGAGTTTCTACAAGCTTGTGATCGTATTCATTTCTATGTCTTTAGAACTAGACTTAGTGTCTGGTTCCCTATATTAACTTCTTGATAAATAGTCATTGACAAGAACAATTTGGAGTGAATCTCAAGGTAGGTCTACATTTTATTTAGAATAATTATAGAAATTGAGGACAAAGAAAAATGAGCCATGATTATCCTTATTTATCCTCCTTGACTTGATTTTATAAACTGCGTAATACTTTCTAGAATTATGGGAGGTTTCAAGTTACAATTTAAAAAATCTCCAGTGCTTTGGTGGTTTTTAATTTCAGAAACAGATTTGAGTTAATTTGAGTTAACTGATAGAATTAAATTGAATCTTGAGAGCAATCAGTCATCTTTATTAATTCCAACACATAACTAGATGTAAATCCAGTTTTTTGTTCAGGATAATATGTCACTTTGGATAAGTACCGTCTCCAGTGTTGCCCTTGGTGAATTTGGTGCTACTTTAGGCTCCTCTCAAACATCTGGTCTGATCCATCCTGGGTTCCCCTCCTGAGAATTTATAAGTGTCGCTTAGCTCCTGGGCTCCCAGTCCCTCTTGGATGTCTTGCTGGGTACGTCTTTCTGAAGTTGAAGCAGCCTGTGAAAGATAGGATAGTCTTTGCAGATTAATTGATTATCGATTGCTTTTTCCCAGTGGAGAGTAATGGTGTGTGGATTTATAGAGACTTTCTTTTAAAATAATTCTTTTTTTTAGAAGCCATGTTTTAGACATATTAGAATCATCTTTTAAAACTTTTAATCTTTGAAGTTTTAAAAGCTTTCATATTTTGGTGTGTTTTGTGGTTGGTAGCTTAATTTTCAAATCCTTGAACACACGTTATAGCAGAGTAGTTAGGAGCGTGGGCTCTGGCGTCAGACTGCCAGGATTTGAATCAGGGCAGTGTGATCATGGGTGTGTCTCATGATCTCTTTGTGATTTCTCTTTGTTTTCTCATCTGTAAAATAATAAAAACTACCTATTTTGTAAGAGTTTTGAGACTTAAACGACTTAATGTATGTAAAGCAATTAGAACAGTACCTTTATACCTAATCACTATTACCATTTTTAGCTAAAGATAGAATAAGGCAAGCTCGATAATATATCCCTCCTTAAAGTGCTTGTAAATATTTGGGCAATTAAACCACAATAATCTCCTTTAAAAGTAAAAGAGAACATAGCCAGTGAGGATCTTAGAACAACATTTTAGAAAAAGATTTATAAAAGAGCCTTGAAGAGTAGATAGAATTTTGACAGGAAAAGAGTATGTCAGTTAAAGGCATTAAAAGCAGTAATTCTTTATTCCATCAAGTTTGAAAGTAAAGGTCAGTCTGGATCCTGAAGGCCAGTTCAGAATCTTGAGGAAGATGCCCAAACAGCTGTATTATTTAAAAAGTTACAAGCAATGTTAATACACAGTCATAATTGAGAACTACTGTATTACAAACAGAAAATATATGGGCTGAACTCAGAATAAATATATGTGTACATATATGCATATATATCTATATATATTGTATGTCTTTTCTTATACGATGTATAGAAAAATAGCACACTATACATAATCTTTTGAACTTTGCTCTTTTAACAGTAAATTTTGGAATTCTTTCCAGATCAGTTCCTAGAGATCTCCCTGGTCTTTTTTTTTTTTTTTTTTTTTTCCTTCTTTCTTTTTTTCTTCAATATTGGGAATTGGGCCCATGGCCTTGAGCATCTATTACTGAACTGTAACCCCAGCCCTTTTTGTTTCATTTATTTTGAGACAAGGTCTTGCTAAGTGGCCCTGGCTACTTTAAATTTGCAGTTCTCCTGCCTCAGTCTCCTGAATAAGTGGAATTACAGGCATGAGCTACCCACCTCAGCCCTCATTCTTTACTTTATAGCTGCATAATACTGCACTGAGTAGATATATCATGGTATAATCAACCATTTTATGAATGCAATATTTTGCAGTTATAAACAATGCTATAGTGAATTACCTGGTCTATGTATATTTTTGAATTGTTTTAGAGTGTGATTCCTGCATTCAAAATCAAATGCACACACAAAAAATCAAATGCACGTATAATTTTTTTCAGTATTGTCAGATTTTTTTCCCACAAGTTGTGCCATTTTGTACTACTAGCAACAGATGAGAGTATTGTTTCCCCATAGCCATATCAACATAATAGTATGTTGACTTTATTTTGAAAAGTTTCTGACCATCCCAATAAGGTGATAAATGGAATCTCAAGTATTTTAATTTTCATATTTAGAGTTGGACCATTTTTTCACGTTGGAAGTCATTAAAGGCTGAATTCAGCTAATATTTATTGAGTTTACTTTGTTCCAAACATTTATTTTGAAACTCCATATCAAGTTAAAATTAATATAGAAAAATTGGAAATAATCTAAGTTTTAAAGATGTACAGTTAGAAAAGTCATTGTCGGTCTATAAAATAAGGATTAAAAAGTTATTTTTAAGAATAGCTAATGAAGCCAGGCATGGTGGCGTATGCCTATAATCACAGCATTTGGGAGGCAGAAGGCTTTCATGAGTTCGAGGCCAGCCTGGGCTACGTAGTGAGTTCAAGGGCAGCCTGAAATACATAGTGAGATCCTGTCTCAAAAAACAAAAAACAAACAAAAAAAAAGAATAGCTAATGAAATGGAAAGCTATTTGTAATGTTAGTTTTAAAAGAGCTTCCACAACTACCTGTAGTTTGTACTCTAATATGGTACAGTTTTTCAGAAAAAAGATACACAATCTGTAGAAAATTTACAGATGAAGATCCACTAAAATGTTAATGGCACCGGGTGTGGTGGCGCATACCTGTAATCCCAGCAATTGGGAGGCTGAGGCAGAAGGATTGCTAAGAGTTGGAGGCCAGCCTGGGCTACATAGACAGTTCACAGCCAGCTTGAGACCCTGCCTCAAGAAAAAGTTAACAGTGGCCCTTCCCGGGTATTAAACTGTGACTTATTTTCTTCATGTTTGGTATAACTTGGTGTAGACAATATCTTATCTCTCTGTGCTTCTGTTTGTCTGTCAAGTTAATGTATCTATCTGACAGGGTTTTATTTTAGTGAGGATTATATAAGTTGACATACTCAAAACTATACCTAGCCCATAATAATGTGTCTGCTAACTGATTATTATTATTACTTTTCTGTATTTTCTATAATAATTATAGATTACTGTTCTAACAAGAAATATATATATTTTAATGCTGCTTTCCCTAATTACTTGAAAATGTTTTATTTAATTTTGAAAATGTGTGTGTGTGGTATGTTAAAAGTACCTTGATAACTATCCATTTACCTTACATATCTTTTCAAGCAGTTCTTCAGATGTGAGGAAAGAACGCCCTGTGCCTGTGTTCTTCCCAAACGCTGTGCTGGCTGAGAGTATGAGCATGTGCTTACAGGCTGGACCAACAGAGGGTGCCAGGAGCAACACTCAAACACCTGAAGAACCAAAGGTTGAGCAAGTAATAGAATCCTTACCTCATCAACCATCAGAGAGCCAGAAAATTTACCAGGATTTACTAGTAAGAAAATATAGAGCATTTTACCTTTTATGCAGTGGTTCTTTAATATAGGAAATACTAAACTTTCCCTAGATTTAATATTTTTAGGAATTTGAGATAAAAAGATTTTTGTTTAGTTTACACTATGTCATTTATTTCTTTTAGCTTTCCATATATTATAACTCAAATTCAGTAACTTACTGTAAGTATGCCACTCACCAGGTACTTAGACAGAAAAGAAACACCTTTACTTTTGAAATATAAGTATTGATTTTATACCAAAGTCATACTAAAATTAGTGCAGGAGATGGGAGCAAGAGTTTGAAAGATGAACATTGGAAAGTAGTGGGATGTTTTTGGTAATATTTACTGATTTCAGGGAAGCAGATGCTTATTAAATATCTGAGTCTAAGAAAGACTAAATAAACTAGGTAATATAAAGAAGAATGTGAAAGTCTTATGTCTTTAAGAACATAGGGGGAAATAATAACACAAGGACACCAGTAGCAATTATATGACAGGTTGAGAAGTGGTGTAAAGCAAAGGGAAAACAGAATGAATAGGAGCATTTCTGGTTGAAAGACCTAATGTTCTTGGGATATTTAGTTAGAATGTTAACTGAGACTTAGAGGTTGAAATGATCTATCCAAATTATAGACTTGTAGCATTGGTTTCTCTGTTGATTGGTGACAACACACTTCAGTAGGGTCCTCTGTCTCCATCAGTGAACGCATGTTTGCTATTTGCCTGCTAGGTCCTAGCCTGGTGCCAGCCCTGTATGTGCAGGGAGAGAAATGCTCTAATGTGAGGAAGGCAGAGGAGAGAATCACAGGTCATTCTTGTTTTCAGCAAGTGGAAAAGAAAAGAACCTAATTCTGAAAGTAACATAAAGGTCTAATGTATAACTCTGAAACATATTGCCATTTTGAAATGAAGCCATGATTAAACTTTGGTTTATAAAGAATTTAACATAGATCCTTGAGAACCCTTGGAAGATTGTATGCATATGATTTTAGATATGTTGGTTTTTTTGTTTTTGTTTTTGTTTTTGTTTTTTTTTTTGTGGTGCCGGGGATCGAACTCAGGCCCTTGTGCTTACAAGGCAAGCACTCTAATCACTGAGCTAAATCCCCAGCCCCTATATGTTGGTTTTTAAATGAATAGATTCCACACAAAAGATCTGTTTCCTGTAGGATCTGATGAAATCATTAGGAGATATATATCTATATCTCTATCTATCTATATATCCCATAAATCTTGCAAATGTATTACATATTTTGTGGAATTTGACAAAATAGTATCATTTTGCCTTTCCCTGGCCTAAAGCTATTAATTAGTAGTGATTTTTAAATATGATCTTTTTGTTGTTGTTTAATCAGGGTCAAGTGAACCACTTATTAAGTAACTCCTTGAAAGAAACTGAGCAGCCATCTACCAAAGCAGTAGTTATCAGCCATGAATGTACCAGAACCCAAAATGTTTACCATACAAAGAAAAAAAAACACAATCCAGGACTGGTGGAGAAAGATTGTGTTCTTAATGCAACACTTAAGCAACTAAGAAGCCTGGGAGTAAAAATTGATTCTCCTACGAAAATGAAAAAGAATGCACATAAAGTAGATAATGCCAGGTAGGTTTTTAAATTATATTTTAAAAGATAAAAAATTTTATATTGATTATATCTGTTAAATCCCATATAGTTTTAAGTATATGGCAGCAGTCTCACGAGAAAAGATGTAAATTTGTACCTCAATTCATTGTATTAATTATTTATTCCATATCTACTATAAGTGAGAAGGAATAGAAATCATCTGAAGGTTTTTAGAGTCTTCATTTTATAGAAAATTTTACCTATATAAGTAATTTGGGAGATGTCACCTAGTTAGGGATACCAAAAATAGTTTGGGAAAGAGAAGTGGATGTTTTTGGGCATTGTCTGAAGTCTTCCTGGAATGATAGGGTGATACAGTAACTACTGCATATACAGTTTATACACATGCTTTCTAAAAAACAAGAACATTTCTTTTTCTAGCACTATGTCTGTCATGTCCTTCTGTTCAAATTCTTCTTTCTCAAAGATGACCTCAATATACACTTGTTAAAAGGAAGATAAAATCTGCAATTACATTATTATATGTTTGTCTGGTTTACTTCTTTTTTTCTTCTTTTTTAAAACAAATTTATTAGTACATATTTGTACTACATAATAGGAAATATTAAGGATAGTATGTTTTCTGTTAATTATTTTTTGTTATTACAAAATTAATAAAATTTCCTGGTTTAAAAAACAAATCAGGGGTTGGGGATTTAGCTCAGTTGTAGAGTCCTAACATAAGGCCCCGAGTTTGATCCCCAGCATCCAAAAAAAAAAAAAAAAAATCAGCTGGGCATGGTAGCATATGTTTGTAATCCCAGCTCCTTGGGAGGCTAAGGTGAAAGGATTGCAGGTTCAAGACCAGCCTGAAGAATTTAGTAAAACCTTATTTTAAAATAAAATTTACAGGGGCTGGGGATTTAGCTCAGTGATTAGAGTGCTTGTCTTGCAAGCACAAGGCCCCGAGTTCGATCCCTGGCACCAAAAAAAATAAAATAAAATTTACAAAGGGGCTGGGGGTTTAGCTCAGCGGTAAGAATGCCTACTTAGCCCTGGGTTTGATCCTCAGTACTGAAGGGGAAAACAGAAAAATGTAAAATGAAGTGCAAATGTTCCCACCCCACACCCCAGATTCTTCAGGGCTATTTCTCTTAGTCATTTCTTTCCTCCCCCTCCTCCCCTCCCCTCCCCTCCCTTCCTTTCCTCTCTGGAATCAAACCCAGGGCCATGTACAAGCTGAACAAGCATTCTTACCACTGAGCTACACTCCCGACACCTGGACTGTACAAGTATCTTTGTAGGATAAATTCCTAGGTAGCCAGGATCAAAGAGTGCATGCCTTTTAAAGTTTTAATAGGTAGTTTTTAGGTAATATATTTCTTCACAGTAACCATCCTCTTTTAATGTCTTTAGTGTAAAACCTTGTAACTAATAAAGTTTTGGTATACTGTGAACTTGGTTTTTTAAACATAATATTTCTTTTCTTTTCTTTTCTTTTCTTTGGTGGTGCTAGGAATTGAACCACTGAGCTACATTCCTAGCTCCTTGATAGGTTTTTTAAATACCTAAAAGGAAATGGAAAGCAAAACCTTTTTGAGAGTTTATTTGGAGGTTCTAGCAAGGGAGTGCAACTACTCATATATCCTTGACTGAGAAAACGGTCCTCCTCTATCAGAGTGGTCACCCTCTTCAACCTAGTGCACAGGAAGCTTTGGTTGGGATCCACGTGAAATGGTGAGGGAGGAAGGGGACACCCACCTAGCCAGCCAGATCAGCCAAATTAAACCTGACAGTCAGTGGGGTGACAGATGTCACAGCCATCCAGCAAAGCCTTTTTGCTGTATCAGTGTAGGGTAGTCAAATTGGTTTAATCAATATTGTTTTACTCCTAAATAAAAGCGTGTATTTTAAATTATACTATAAAAATAATACATGCTCATGATTAAACTTTTAGAAAGTGAAAAATGTCATTTGAACTAATAACATGCAAAGAAAATCAGCTTTTTAAGAAATGTAGTTGCAATTTTATTATATATACAATTTTGTTTGTTTCTTAGCATAAAACAGGTAAGTCATTTATGTATGAGATGAAAAATTCATATAGATAAGCTGGGGATTTAGCTCAGTGGTTAGAGTGCTCGCCTTGCATGCACAAGGCCCTGAGTTCGATTCCTGGCACCAAAAAAAAAAAATTCATATAGATAAGATTTTAGTTCCATGTAAGATAATTTTCTCAAAAAGAATTTTTAAGGGTACACATTTATAATCCCAGCACTCAAGAGGCTGAGGCAGAAGGGTCGCTGATACGAAGCCAGCCTGAGCTACATATCAAGACACTGTCTCAAAAACAAACAGGTTGGGGATTTAGCCTAGCAAGCGCAAGGCCCTGAGTTCAATCCCTAACACCCCCCCCAAAAAGAAACAAAGGCAAGAAAATGAAAAAGTTCAAAACTATATACAGTGTAAAACAATATATTAAGTACATATTTCTATATCTTTTTATAAAAAGCTTTTTAAATTTTATAATAGAGTACAAATTGCATAAAATATTCTAGAGCTTTGGAAATAGTTACTTGTTTCTACTAAGTAATGTAAGCTTAGTTTGAAAATGGAAAATTTAGAATATATAAGAAAAAAAACCATATTCCTACCAATCAAACTTATTAAAATTTTGCTTTTATATTTTCTGAGTCTTTTTCTTAAATAATTTTAACAGCAACCATTTATTGAGTGCGCATGTAGTTTTATGCAGAATTGTTCTACTTAATCCTTAAACCAATCCAAGTGGTAGATTGTTTCACAATTTTTCTTGGACTTAGTTTTTAGTGTACTCTCCTGCTACTCCCTACCAAGTTCCAGCTTATTCACATCGTTGGTATTTGCAAGGTTCCTTGCCATTGCTTTTATCTTTGTTTCTGTTCTACTGTTCAGAATCTTCTTTTTTTCTTTTTCCTGGTACTGGGGACTGAACCCATGACCTTTGTGCTGAGCTACATCCTCAACCCTTTTCTTACCTATTTTGTAACAGAGTCTTGCTAAGTTGCCCAAGCTAGGCTCAAATTTTCCTACCTCAGCCTCCTAGAGTACTCCATGCCCAGCTCTTATCTTTCGAATGTGAACTCAGATGTCATCTCTTTTGTCAAAGTTTCCTGGATCCCTCAGAATATTGATGTTTTATTATCTTTTTTAAATATTGATGTCTTATACTCTCAAAATACCTTGATCCTTATAGACTATGGCATGTGTTTGTGACAGCCTTTCCAACAAAATTATAAATTTTATGCATACTCATCCCTTACCATCCATAGAGGATTGGTTCCAGGATCCTTCAAGGCTGCCCAGACCCACAGATGCTCAAGTCCCCTGTATAAAATAGGGTAATATTTGTATATAACCTATACACATCTTCTCGTATACTTAATCATCTCTAGGTTACTTACAATACCTATACAACATAAATGCTATGTAACTAGCTGTTAAACTGTATTGCCTGGGAAATAAAGAACCAAAACAAAGTGTGTATATTTCCAATACAAATACAGTTTATTTTCCCCTCAAATATTTTCAGTCTGTTATTGGTTGAGTCCAGAACTGTGGAATCTATAGACATGGAGAGCAGAATATAATTCCGAATTCCTACCACCTCTCCTGCACTTAGTGGGCCTTCAGTGAGTCATTTGCTGAATGAATGAAATCTCAGGTCATCACAGAAGTTAACAATGTTTTGTTTTGTTTGAATTAAGGTCTTCTTGTGTAGTTCAGGCTGATCTTGAATTCACTATGTGACCCAAGCTGGCCTCAAACTAAAGTGATCCTCCTGCCTCAGCCTCCCAAGCACTAGGCTTATAGGCATCTGCCATCATACCCAGCTCATTTTTTGTATCTTGTATAACTTACTGTATTTGTGACATTCTCGTCTTTTTAACACATACAGGTATAATTAGTATGCCAAAAGTTAATAAGGCTGTTGTTTAGACTATATGATACATTTTTCTATAGAAACAGTGTTACAAATTACAGATTAGGTACCATTAAAGTAATCCTTGTAATCCGTACTGTTCCTCTAGTTCTATAAGCCAGCGATCTTTTGTCATTGCATCTACATAAAAGCTTACCTCACGTTTCTTTTCTGGTCTCTGTGAACACATTCTGTCATCAGCAGAGTGGCTGAGGCAGTAGAAGGAAGACTGTCTTTCTACTTTCCTACCTCAGAAGGCAGTCCAAAGGCAGGAAGGCAGGGAAAGAGGATCCCAGAGAGACCTAGAAACGGTACAGGAGGTTGAGGTCATGGGTTTGAGCCAGGTTTCAACTGCAGTGAGCTTCTTGAAATCAAAACAGGTCTTAAGGAGCCTCTGCAATTGCTTTCTCACCTTGCTACCTGGCTGTCTATTAACAGGAAAAACCTGTGTAGAATAAGTAGGCAATAACTGGTCTTAATTCAAACAGGACAGTAAATGAAAGTTGACCTTCATCGTTAAGTGGGTTGGAATAAATTTTGAGCTTTTCTTAATTGTTGTCATGCAAATCTTACTTAAACTTATTCATGGATTTTCATCATCTTTTCATGACTGCACATCTAATGAGATGTAACAGTGTGTTTGTGCTCGAGGCTTATAGGATTTGATTAGTGGAATGGCCTCCTTTTGCTTTTCATCTTAATTACCCTAGTGTTTATATGCTTCGGTTCTGAATATTATTGGTTAGTTTTGCTTTCAAAGTAATTGTGCCCCATACCCCTCCAATTGAAACTAGCCATGTGAGTAGGACCTACTATACTTGTGACCTTCTGTTATATCGTTAACACCTACAGGTATGGATTCATGGATTACTTTCCTGGCACCTAATCTATAATTTGTAACACAATTTCTATAGAAAAATGTGTCACATATTCTAACCAACAGTCTTATGAATTTTTGGCATACTAATTATATAGTAGGTTAGAAGACCCTTCTAAACTGATTTTGGCTGCTTTCATTCAGTCCTTTAACCATTCTCCAAGAGAAGATCAAATTAAAAATTAGGCCCACTGTTTCTAAATATTTAGCATTTTGAGTAAGTTTTTATTTTCTTTTATCAAATTAATTAATATCAACAGACATGACACGTGCATTTTAGTATTTGCAGGTTTTCTGATTTAATATGCAAGTTGTTTATGTTTTTGTGGAAATAGGCAAAGAAAGTAGAAAATGACTATATTCAGAAGACATAGTCACTATGAATATATCATAAAAATAATATCTAGATAAATTGGTAATATTTCTTCCATCTTATTAAAATGCTGTCTGAAGAAGCATTAAGTACCAATGAAAGAGAATTCCAAGCTAGTTAAAAAGAATAGAATTGGGCTGGGGATTTAGCTCAGTGATTAGAGTGCTTGCCTTGCAAGCACAAGGCCCTAAGTTCGATCCCCGGCACCACAAAAAAAAAAAAAAAAAGAATAGAATTAATGCTAGAGATTTAGCTCAGTGGTTAGAGTGCTTGCCTAGCAAATGCAAGTCCCTGAGTTCGATCCCCAGCACCCAGAAAAAAAAAAAAAAAAGAATTATTGAGCACACTATTGTTTGGTGATTAGAGGTCGCAGATTTGGGGGAATATCAATGGTTAGAAGTAGCTTCTTCCAAATTCTAGATATTTTGTAAGAAAGAAAATACCCCATTGTTTTTTGTGGGGCTATCGATGTAAGCAGTGGCTGGCACATATAAACTATCTGAATTTCTTCATCTGATGACATGAGAAGTCATAGCATATTCTTTGACTGGACTAGAATGTTTACCATAATAAATAAATAGTGAACAAAGGATCCTGATGGCAAAATGCAAGGTGCTAAGTACACAGTAAGTGCCTGGTTACAGAGCCCCAGAGAATATGGCAGGCTTGGGTTTCAGTCTCAGCTTGCTACTTCCAACTTTGAGGAAATTGGTTAAAATCTTGCTGTTCAACTTTGAGGAAATTGGTTAAAATCTATTCTTTAGTGCTTTCAGCTGAAAATAAAGGTAACAATAGTACCTCCTTCTGTTACTCATCCAGTGAATAGTGAGTGCCTATTATGTGCCAGCCACTGTTCCAAGAACTTACGATACTGCCATGGGGGAAAAACCAGACGGAAATGCTGTCCTTTTTAGCCTTCATGAAGGAACGAGACGATAAAATAAGACATGTGTGTTGAGATAGTGATAAATGCTAAGGAGAAAGCAGAAAAGTAGGGGAACAAGAACAGAAGGTGTTGAAGTGGAAAATGTGGTTAAAATAGATATGGAATACCTATCTCCCTGAGAAACGTTGCTATAAGCAATAAATCAGAATGCATGCAAAGTGCCTGCCACATGTAAGGTCTCATTGACAAATTATGATTGTATTTGTATATGTGCTGCCAAAGGGAGCATGTGATTGTATTTGTGATGTAAAGAAAAAGGCAAATCAGTTAACTTTAACAAAAGTGAAGGGCTGGGGACTTAGCTCAGTGGCTAGTGGTTAGTGCTTTGCAAGCACAAGCCCCTGAGTTTGATCCCTAGCACCAAAAAAAAAAAAAAAAAAGTGAGTTGAAAATTATATCTAATTAGCCAGGTGTAGCGGTGCACACTTGTAATACCAGCCTGTAGGAGGTTGAGGCATGAAGAATGCAAGTTGGAGGCCAGCCTGAGATACATACCAAGTTCAAGACTAATCTAAACTACACAGTGACACCCCATCATTAAAAAAAAAAAGTGTGCCAGGTTTGGTGGCGCATATCTGTAGTCCCAGCACTTGGGAGGCTGAGGCAGGAGGATTGCTGTGAGTTTGAGGCTAGTCCGAACTACATAATAAGACCCTATCTCAAAAAAAAAAAAAGTGTGTGTTTGTAAGCAAACCAATATCCAGAGACTGGGTGATGATTTTCACTCATTGCAAATAGAATCTCTTCAACTATGAACAATTTAATTTTCTGGGCTACTTACTGAAGCTTCTATTTTTATATTATCAGGTATGTTTTGTATTTGATTTTACTTTTATGTTTTACTTTACATTGAATATTTACCTGATCTCATGCTATTTGGGGTTAATAGTTAAAAATTAAATGACACGGCAGTATTGAATGGCTCCTGCATTTAGAGCCTTGTTTTTGTTCTTAAAACCATGACCGATGTATAAATTTAGAGTTTGTGGTCCACTTTCAGTCTGTGAGTCATGAGTTACCTTCTAGGTTATCATGTGTATCCCTTGAATAGGAATCTAGATCATATCTAGTACTCAGATAAAAAGCCACAGGAGCATAACACTGAAATCTTTTGTTGTTTCATAGACTGCAGCACATTTAGAATGAAACTGTTACTTAAAATAAGGTAAATGATGGTTTACCCTTTTGTGTCTTTTAGTGTATTGGCATGCATCAGCCCAGAAGCAGTGATCTCCGGATTAAACTACATGTCATTTGCTAATGTTGGCATGAGTGGTTTAAGCCCCACTGGTGTGGATTTGAGCATGGAGGCAAATGCTATAGCTCTGAAATATTTAAACGAGAATCAGCTGTCACAACTCTCTCTCACTCGATCAAACCAAAATAGCAGTGACTCATCTTTTAATCTTCTGCATATTAATACAGACAGGAGCACAATGGGACTTAACTTAATTTCACCAAGCAACATGTCATTTGCAACTAAAAAATACATGCAGAGATATGGACTTATACAAAGCAGTGACAACAGTGAGGATGAAGAGGAGCCTCCCAACCGTGCAGAGAGCAAGAGTGACCATTTGTTGAATCAGAACTCTACACTCCTACCTGCACAGCTGGGTCGTCAAAAAGAGCCTTCTAGGGATGCCTGTGAACTAATTAATTGTTCTAACTCTGAATCTGTGGACACACACACAGAGATGCCAGTATTGAGAAATATTACAAATGAAGTTGTGCAGTTAAAACCAACACAGAAGTTGAATGAAAATCCATCTTTATTAAAGAATCTTAAATCAAGTCGTGCAGTGAACCTCCGAACCGGAAAAGCAGAGTTTACTCAACATCCTGAGAAAGAAAATGAAAGGAACATTCCAGTTTTTCCTAAAAGTTTGCAACCTTCTGAAACTTTGAAGCAAATGAATAGTATGAACTCAGTAGGCACCTTTTTAGATGTAAAGCGTCTCAGACAGTTGCCCAAATTATTTTAAACCTTTAACTCCTTCCTTTCTGATACAGGTCTGGGTGTCTCCTGAAGGTACTTGGAGAAACTGGAGCCTTTTGGTAGTTGTGGAATTCCTAACCACTGTAGGAGTCAGTCTGCTGCTTGGTATCAGCCGGTTACAAGGAGCTAAACCAGACTTGTCTGTGAGCTGGCGGGCTAGTGGGAAGGCCACTTTGTTCAAATAGAGCTTTTCAGCATCATTGAAACCTTAAACAAAAAACCTTAGGATCAGTTTTTTTCACCAAATTTAGGTCAACAGACACTGTTCACCTCTGACTGAGCTACTGTTTTATGCTGTGTAATTCACAAAGTCTGTTCTTCTAGCATATTGCATCTCTGCGTCTACCCAGTGTCAATAAAAGAATACGGCTATTGTGACTCGGGCTGAATTAGCAAAACCAGCCTTTCTTGAGCTTAAAGAGACAGTTATATTTAAAAATAACTCAAGATCTTTTATATAAGAAAAATCGTTCCTCTTAATTAAGATGCATATTAGTTAAATTCTGGAAGACTTTTGCAATCTGTTGGGTTGATGTTTATGTAGCATCTTTAACATAGCACTAGCTATCACAAGAAGAAAATTATTGAGTATCAATGTTTTACAGACTTTGTGATTTTCAAATGTCTTAATATTTTTAATAGAACTTAATAAAAATGTCCAGACTATTTTCCTTTGTCCTCTGCTCTATGGTTTATCCTTCCCTACTTTTTTTTTCCACCTCCACAAAGATACAAAAATAAAACAGAGGTATACTCTTTACCCTTGCCCCCCCAATTATATCATCTTCCACAATCATCGTAAATTATCAAAACCAAGAAATTGGTATTGGGTTCAGCAGTAATAACTATAGACCTTTCAGAGTTCGTTACATTTGGGGTTTTTTTGGGGGGGGATGGTGCTGTGGATCAAACTTGGGTTCTTGTGTGTGCTAAGTAGGTGTTCTACACTGAGTTACACCCCTAGCCCACAAGTTTTCATATGCACTCATTTATTGACTTTTTGGTACAGCTCTATTAAATTGTATAACTTACAGATTCATATAACTATTGCTACCCTTTTGAAGTATATCCTTTCTCCAGCTTTTACTTCCAACAACCAATGATCTGTTCCACCTTTCTAGAACTTTGTCATTTTGAGAATGTTATGTACACAAAACTATACAGTGTGTAACTTTTTGAAACTGGCTCTTTTCACTGAGCATAATGTCTTGAGATCCCTCCAACTGTTGGATGTATGAGTAATTCTCTTTCCACCAACTGTTTAAAAAATGTTTTAAATTGTTATTTTTGAATATAAATGAAAAAATGCTCATTCACTTGAGAGATAAGCAGGCTTTGGGGTCAAAGTTAAGATGTGATTGCCTTATGTTGAAGTTTTGTGTGTAAATGGAAAGAAATAGACCTCTGAATACTTCTCCAACCTAGCTATGGCTTTTTTGAGACAATACCAATTTATAGACAATTGGTAAGCAATTTAAATTGTTTGAGATAAAACAATTTATAGTTAGGAAGCCCATGTACAGTAATACAGTGTTTCCCACTGGAGCCAGAGACCAGTTAGTGTGTCTTTCCCTATACTGTGGCTCTTTCAAGTTTTATAAAATTAAGCCACATGAATGGCAATTGTGATGTCTTTCTTTTCCTGTGTTTCCATTTACATCATTTAAAGCTTCAGTCACTTTAGTAATAGCATAAAAATTTACTTGCAGCTTTCATGGGAGTTGAACACAGAACAGAATTGTTGACATCACTTGCAAGTGTGCTGTTTAATCCAAGAAGTGAATGTGGTGGCTACCCTTTATATTGCACACTATTGAAAAAATCGAATGTTAGTCAATCAGCTACAGCTTCATCGATTACGTCCATTGCTGCGAATCCTGTAAATTTTATACTAATCAAGAAGCTCTGTAAGCAATAAAAACTGAATCTGAGGCTTTTGGAGCAAACTTTAATTCAATCACTTGTTACCACATCTAATTTAAGGCCTCTGATAAGACAGTTAAGCAGTTTTGGAGACTGAATTTAGATTGCAGATTAATTCAGTAAAACGTGTCTGTTTTTCTGTGAAGCACAGGCCAAGAGAAGTAGGACCATCAATATAAAGCCTACTCTAGAAAGTTCTCTAGTGTTTTACTGTGAGAAGTTAGTTGCTCTGCAGGCCTTTAGGCATCTTTGGTAAAAAGCATTAGTACTGGAAAAATTGAATTAAAAAGATCTTTGCCTCTTGAATAACATTTTTCTGAATTTCTGTCATCTAGTCCCATAGGGTACTGTTTATAAGACACTTGAGTGCTGCTTTAAGTGCAATAGGAAGAGATGTGCTTCTATTATCCAGCTTCTGGGAAATAAACCCATTAGTCTGGGTCCTGGTCAGTTGAAACGAGCATCCTTCCATGTTCCCTGGGCCTCTTTGCCTTGCCCTGTGCTAAGTCCCCCAGAAGTGGATACAGACATGTTAGATAAGCCTTGTAAAGGCTTTGTTATGGGTTGTGTCTAGATGTCCCCCCAAAGCCTCATATGGTTATAGATGGAGCTTTTTCAGAGGTGGCTGAATCTAGGATGTGTGACGCTGGGATTAAGGATATGTGATTACCAAATCAACCCACTGATTGGTTTGGCACCTCCCTAATCCTGGCAGCCTGGATAAGATATGAGGGGCAGAGAGAAGCTGCTTAGGCCCCTTGCTTGCCTTGCTGCCTTCTGCCTCTCTGCCATACTGCCCTGCCTTGGAGCCACCTGATTATGGACTGAAACCTCTACAAACTGTGAACTGAATAAACTTTTCCTCCTCTAATTTTGGGTGTCGGATATTTTGTCTCAGCAAGAAGAGAAAAGAAAGATTACAAAGATTCTAGAGAAAAGACTTGCGACAGTTATGAGGGTATAAAATGAAAAGCCAAAATGACTGATCCAGACTCAGGAACCACAGCAGTATAATCATGATAGCTTCCACCTCTTTAGGACTCAGGATGCAGAGCACTTCATGTGGCGGTTCTCTTTAGTCCCCTGGCTGACCCTGGTGATATCCTCAATGATGGGAAAGCCGCCTTAGGGAAGGAACTTACCCACGTAAATTGTTTCTAGAGATGCAAGCTCAAATATACCTCCAGGGCATACAGTTTCGAGCCACCAAGAAAGTCTCTCTGAGGCCAAAGAATTCAGGGAAAGCTGAAAGATGCATCTGGAGGTGAACAAATGATTTCAAATCCTACCGCTTGGTATCTTTACTGCATTGTCCTCCAGGGTGCCTTAGGGTTAGGGTTAGTCTTGCCTTTCAACCGGGAGCAGAAACCAATCATTTACTCCTGTGGCCTGAAGGAGGCAACCTCAGCTCTGTTAAGGACAGAGGGTTCACATCGATGCTACAAGACGGCAAGCTACTACTGAATCTACCTTAAGAGCTCCAGGAAATTAGCTGTTTTCTAGGCCTGCCTCACAAGCCCAGGACATTTCCTAGCCTCCCAGATTAACTGAGAGGCCTTTATAAATCTCATGGTAATGTTTTGCATTTGCAGATCGCTCCACATTTTTCAAAGGGCTTTCCCACATATTTTATTACATAATTCTCACAACAAAAACCCTACCGCTGTATGTGTGGCAGCATAATTAACTCCTCCTTACTGATGGTGAAACACAAAGTTGGGGCAAAGACACACACAATTAACAACCAAGATACCGGCCTAGTGTCCCTCCACAACCTCTAAATCCTGGTAAGAGCCACTCCATCTGCCTTCCCCCCACACCAGCACCCTTCTTACACTTATTCAACAGGTATATCATGTTGATCCTTCTGGGCGCTGAGCTGAACACTGCACGTAGGATCAGGGACAGGACCAGCATGCCTTGTGGGAACTCAGTCTAATGAGGGAGGGACATGCGAACGCTAGCAATAGAGTCAGTGCTTCTATGTAAGATGTGAGACTATAATAAGAGCTGGGAGAATGGTTATTTTAAGAATGTTCTAGAAGGTTGGTGACATTTTTCCAGGATTGGGAGCAATATGAAAGAGAAGGAGGGGATGTTTCTGAAGAGGGAGCAACTTGTGTGAAGGCACAGAGATGTGAACAGGTATAGCACCGGGGGAGGGAGTTTGGGGCAAGGATAAGAGGGAAAATTGAAAAGCAGAAAGAATACCAGACTGGGAGTCGGTAACAGCTGGATTTCTGCTATAGTTCTGTCCTAATCTCTGGGACAGTAGACAAATCACATCTTAGTTTCCCAAGTTTGGCTTTTTTATTGGTATTGTCTGGTTTAGTTCGATTTGGTTTTGCACTACTGGGGACCGAACCCAGATGTGCTGGACCGCTGAACTCAGTCCCCACCCTTTGTATTTTGAGACCGTTTCACTAAGCTGCCCAGGCTGGCCTCAAACTTGTGATCCTCTCGCCTCAGCTTCCCAAGTAACTGGGATCGCAAGAGATTGTCATAATACTTGGCTGGTTTCCCAGTTTTTGTAGTGAAGGGTTACCCTGTGCATGAAATGATTGTTCTAGAAATATGAAGGGGCTGGGAGTGTAGTTCAGTGATAGAGTGCTTGTCGAGCGTGCATAAGGTCCTGGGTTCAGTCCCCAGTACCACAAAAACAATAGCAGCAACAAAGAATGATGTGCAAGTCTAGAGGAAAGAAAGGTTTGCTGCGAGAGAGCTTAGAGTCAGGCCCTGAAACATCTTGAAGGGTTTCCACAGGTATAGATGAAGAAAAGATTTCCCTACTTTTAAAATAATGTTTAACATACTCGATTGAAATACTTAATTTGTTCTCACGGCCAAACAATTGAATAATCAATCACGTCTGTTTGAAGGGATACCATCCTGTCTTTTTCCAGCTCTGAATTATATATTCCCTGTTTTTAGGGAGCTCAAGTCTGAGTGGAAGAAAAACATAAAGCCCATGAAAAGGTTGGAGGCCTGCTGGAGGCCTGGGAGATGCTCCCTATCTCTTCCTTCCACTCCCCTAACCAGAACCGTCTGGGTCACAGCGGACATCCTCAGAGGAAATCCTGCTTCCCATTTCCTGGATGGAGGTTGAACTCCAGGAAAGGGATGATTTGGGGAAAGCTCTGTGTCCTGTTTCTTCATGGGAGGTCTGGGGCCACCAGAACAGGTTCGCTAATTAAAAACACAAATGGAAAAGATGACATCAGGTATCCCAGGGTGTCAAAGCTGCAGGACCTTAAGAAATCGTTTGGTCCTTGCTGTACACATGAAGGCACCGGCCAAAGAAGAGAAGAGACTTGCTCCAGTTCACACAGAGCAGTCAGTACATACAGAGGTGGGACTGGAACTCGGGACTGCAAGTCTCCCAGAACATACTATTGTCTGCATGGAATCTGAGTCAGCAAGTTGGGATGGAGTAATCCAATCCAGGCCTTCTCTGTTCCCCTGGACATACCACTGTGGAAAGAAAAGGCAACACCCCCGTACACACAAGAGTTTCCAACCTTCTTGCCTTTGCTCATATTGCTCCTTTTGCCTGTAAGTTCTGTAAGTTCAGAGCACTACATACCTTTCAAAAGCCAGCTAAAATGCTCCCTTCTCTTCCACCTTGTAACTTCTCCCCATTCTGCAGGAAACCTCCTGAAGTTCTCAGGTGGAAGGGAATTTTTTCTTTCTTTGAAATTCCACAGCGCTTTCTCTGGTCCTCTTGTCCTCTTGAAGATTTGATTACAACCAGATTGCATGTTGGTTTTGAGTACCCACGGCTAGGAGTTTCTGAGGGAAAGGACCAAGCATGATCCCCTGGTCCAATGAAGAGCCACATGGTACACGTCTGCTGCATGCTCCCGCTATGCCAGGGGTCCTGTGCGCTCTTGGGAGCACAATGCAAAAGAAGACACTGCTAGACCCTGCCATCGTAGGTATGCATTTATGCATGCTCAGACACGCACAAGATCAAAGTCATCTACACTGACCAGATCCCTACTCAGTGTATCACCCAGACCTCACAGCAGCCCTTCAAGTAAAAGAGCAAACATGCAGCTTCACACACAGTTACTCACAGAAAGACAACCACAGAGAACTGGCCAAATATAGATGCAAAGGCCTGCAGTGAGCCCCAAAGCCCAGATTCAGGGTAGTGGAATGAGGATACAATGGAGGGAAGAATGGTGAGATTATTGTGGGGTCTTTTTGAAAACCAGAAACTGCCTGCTGCAGGGCCAGTACTGTTTGTTGGCTGCATCGTAGATCATTAGGGTCACAGGGGAAAGCACTGTTACCAACCTTCTCTCATCCAATCAGGTAACAATTTGGGGACCTAAAGGCAGCAGTTAGTCTTCCCTGAATGCACCTGCTCTTCTCAGTCTGTTACACTCATTAATTCACTTATTCTTCACAATGGTAGTATGAAGTACGTATTATTATCATGCCTCATTTTATAGAGTAGAAATTCGGAATGGGGAGGTTATATAACTTATGAATAGGAAGTTATATAATTTAAGTAATTTTCCCCAAGGTCACACGGCCAGTACAGGAAGTCAGGATTCAATACTGCCTCTCTAGTTCTGGGCGCATGCCCAGAACCTGAGCATCAGGTCAGGATTACGCCCGTGAGGTGGCAGATAAGTGATACCCCCAGGTCACATGGTGAATGGCATCAGGGGTGAGGTTGGAAGCTGAACCCAGACTTGTCTGGCTTCAGGGCCCATGTCAGACGCTCCTACTTCTCTTCTTTTTCTCTTGAGGCAGATGACTGAGGTAGGCATGTGCTTGGGTTCCCTGAAGCCCACATAGTGCCTCGGTGAGGTGACTTCAGGTCAAGGCCCTGGCTGGAAGGAACAGTGTACCACAGATGAGTCGCTCCCAATGAACAACTTGCTCCAGAACTTTAATCACCCCAGCTTGCCCCCTCCCTTCTCAACAGAGACTATCTGTGGAGATAGGGAACGTCTACACCTCCATTGAGGCCACCCCAAGAAGAGGCCCTTTCTTACAGCATGTCTAATCATGGAACCATTTATCTCTCCTCCCAGGCCACACAAGAGCACTTTCACACTTTTCTGGGGCTGGTTCCTCAGGTCAGGGGGGCTGGCTAGCTCCTCTTCCCCCAAGCTCCTGCCCTGTACTTTCCCTCCTCCTCGATTTTTCCCTGCAGCTCCATCTCTCTCCCTCTGATTTCTTCACCATATATTTGCAATGCTCTGATGCCTGGTCTGCACGTGGTGAAATAAAGACACCATAAATACGGCCCCCATCTCAGAGGATCTCGATGGGGTGCAAGCACACCAGATCAGTGTGATCAGTCCGTGTTTAGGAAGATGTTTAAGAACCCTGGAACAGAGGAAGGAACTTCTGCTTTGCTGGGAGTTCCAGGCAGTAGAACGCCTTTTTCCCCTCTGCCCCAGCAGGTTCGCTTGTGTTCACACTTCCCCTCCACCTTCCGCTGGTGCAGCAGGCCTGAGTCCCCCACAGGTCCGGGGAAACAAGATACTACAAAATGCCTGCCTGTGGACTGCCCCAAAGTGCTGTGCACACATATGTGAGTTCATTCCATTCCTTTCAGTTCTCTTAAGCTGTAGCAGGCAGGAGCCCTGGCTCTCCTAGGGCAGCTTGGGTGCCATATCCCGGCAGCCAGCACGGAGACGGAGACCAGCACTACTGCTTACGACATGTTTGTTTAAAATGAGCAGCACGAGCTATGGTCACTGTACAGAGCGGGAAAACTGAATTCCTGAAAAGGTGAACAATTGCCTCACCCTACAGTTTTTAGTGCCAGAGCTGGAAAATAACTCAGATTTCTGAACATAGCACGAGGCGCACTATCCAAGAGAGACAGACATTCATTGCTGACATCCGGGCACCTAGGGTCTTGTCTGGCACAAACTAGGTCTTTAGTAAATGGGGAATAAAATGAATGAATCAGTGAAACTGGGTGAGCATTTGTTTTCTTAGCCCTTGATCTGCCATTCTCAACCCATCTACCACAAAGCCTCTTCATATAACTCAAACCACACTCTCTCTGAGCTTCTCATGGTCTCCACACATGCCCGCTACTCCTCACCACTGAACTTTGCACTTGCTATTGCTCTTCCCTACCATCTGTCCCTACTACTCACAGCCCAAAGCAGATGAGCAGATGACACCGTATTATAAAGCCTTGTCTGATTCTTCCCTGCCAGAATGAAAGCACGCGCACACACACACGCACACGCGCACACAGCCTCTCCTGGATTCCCAAAGCATTTTGCAAACACCTCTGTTGTAAGCACATCTTATACTGCACTGTGATTCTTTGCTTCTGTCTCTGTCTCTGCCATCTCAGTATCCCTAGGCTTGAATACAGGGCCTGGGGTGGAGTAGACACTTATAATAAAAACCGTAGCTTCTATTTAGTAAATGTTGCTAGGCATTGTGTGAGCTCTTTGTACATGCCTCAGACTTCAAATAACTCAGGGAATCATGCATTACTTCTACCCCTGTTTTAGAGAAGAAAGTGAGGTACAGAGAAGTAGCTGAGGAAAGGCTGTAGCCAACCAGTCACACATGCTCAACCTCTACAAGGCTCGCCTGTGGAACGGGTTCTGGGCTGTGTACCCCCAGGAGCCAGGCCTCGCAGAGGAGAGGCCGCCTGCCACAGCCTGGTGGCCCAGAGGTCTCTTTAATATGGTCTTTGAAAATGCCCCTTCCACCCTCCTTTTCATGTCTCCTCCTTCCCCACCTAACATAGCCAACAGATCAGCCTATGACTTTCTATGTACCTTTGAGAAGTCAAACACGGGAAGTGGGATGCTGGTTTGCACAAGGTGTCTCTGTAGAAGTTCTGGTGAGAGCCTGAGCAGAGGCCAGAAAGGAGGAAGGAGGCAAAGATGAGAGGCTGACTAACGGCAGAGAGCCCGGCCAGAGGTGGGAAGGAGAGCATGTTCAGAGAGAGAGAGAGCTCAAGAGTTTAAGATACAGACGGCAGCGATGAGAAGCAAAGCAAGAGAGACGGTAGAAATAAAAAGGAGACAGACTCTGTGGTGCTCCACCCCTGCCCTGTAACACACAGGGAAACAGAGTCAGAGGAAAACTCTGTTTCTTGGCGGATGTCCCTGCTGCTCACCTGAACATTGCCCGTTCAGTTGCTCTCTATCCCCAGCTCTTTCCTTACACTCATGTGCTTGGCCCTGAGCAGCACAAACCCGACTGGATGGAGAGCTCCAGGCAGGGCCGGTCCGGGAGGCAAGAGGGAGAGGAGGCGATATCGCCGTGGGGCCAGGCAGGTAGATCGGGGAAGGCTTCCTGGACAAGGGAAGATGGAAGCAGGGCCGCAATGTTTGTAGGCCACTTTATTGAGGCATGATTTATCTGCAGTAAAATGTATCCATTTTACCTTCCAGTGCATGGGTTGTAACAAATGCATGTATTTGCATACTCAAACATAAAATGTTTCCTTCACCCAGAAAGTTGCCTTACAGCTCTTTGCATTCATCTCCCTTCCATCACCCCTGGTCTGAATGCTGCCATTACAGGTTCACTTTGCCTTTTCTAGCATTCATATAAATGGAGTCAGACATACTTTTTTGTGCCTGACCTCTGTTTTGGAGATTATTCTTTTTTTTCTTATATCAAACAAGGTAACCAAGAATCTCATAAAAAAATGTTCAAACTTGCATCAGGGAAAGGAAAATTAGGCCACAATGAGCTATCATAACACATAATATTAGGGACCCTGTGGGGGGGTCACATAATGTTCTCTATTGCTTCTTTCAAGAATATAGAATAAGCTTGCCTAGTGTGATAGTGCATACCTATAATCCTAGCACTCTGGAAGGCTGAAGTAGGAGGATAGCAAGTTCAAGCCCAGCCTAGGTGATACAGCAACTTAGCAAAACCCTGTTTCAAAATAAAAACTGAAAAGGTGTTGGAAATGTAGCTCAGTGCAAAGATTCTGGGTACAATCCCCAGAACTATAAAAACAAAAGTAAAAATAAATCAAATGAATAAAAACATAGTTCTCAATGTTCTTTTTTCATTGCTGAGTAGTATTCTGCCACACGAATGTACCACAACTTGTTTATACATTCACCTGTTGACAGACATTTGAATGGTTTCTAGCTTTTGGCTATTCTGTTAATTTTTTGGTTGGTTTGTTTTGACAAAGCTATGGAGTTCAGCCAGTCTTGAATTCACCGTGTAGCCCAGACTAGGCTCAAACTTGGGGCAGTCCTCCTGCATCGGCCTCCTGAGTGCTGAGGTTACAGGCATGAGCCACCATGCCTGGTGCTTTTGGCTATTATGAATAAAACTACCATGAATATTTATGTACAATTGTTCTTGTGATAGATATTTTTCAATTCTTCCAGTAATTGTATGTTTTAAAATTCCATCTATCTATCTATCTATCTATTTATCTATGCAGCTATCTACCTGTCTGTTTTAGTTACTTTTCTCTTGTTGCTGAGACAAAATACTCGAGACCCAAAGTTAAGAGAGGAAACGTTTATTTAGCTCACAGTTCGTAGAGGTTTCAGTCCACAGTCAGCTGGATCCAAGGCAGGGTGGCCTGGCAGACAGGCAGAAGGCAGCAAGGGAAGCAAAAGGGATTTTAGGAGCTTCTTTCTGGCCCTTATATTTTATCCAGGCTAACTGCCTTTAGGGTGGGTAGCACTCCCACCCTTAATCCTGGCACCTTTAATCCTAGACTCACATCCTTGATCCCAACAGAACTATGCCAAACCAGTCAGTGGACTAAGTAATCACACACTCTAGATCCAGCCACTTCTGAAAAAGCTCCATCTATGACCGCACGAGGCTTTGGGGGGACGTTTAGGCACAAACCATAACTCTATCTATCTGGCAAAGAGTTCTCCAAGGCAGTTGAATAGACTTTTCATTCTTCTCAGCAATGTTTGAGAATTCCAGTTCATCTACACCCTCATCAGTTCTTGGCACTGTCACTCTTTTAAATCTTAGCCATTTTTAATAGTGTGTTATGACAGCTCAATGTGGCTTTAATTTACATTTCTCTAACACAGTTTTGAGCATCTTTTTGTGAGATTATTGCTTCTGTTCATATTCCTGAGGGTCACAATGATTCAAGCCAGGATTCATCACAATGCTATCCAAAGTATTAAAAGTAGTTTTCCCAAAGCAGCAAATATTTCCTCACAGCCAGCAGGAACAGAGGGGACACTGACGCCAAGGTGGCTCGCGTGTGTACCAGCTAAGTGACTCTGGGTAAGATGAGCCTACTTCCTCACCTCCAACATGGGCTCACACCAGCATCTTGCAAGGCTTCTGTGCAGGATCAGATGACAGAAAGAGGTGGTGGCACGGAGCAGAGCAGGCACACACAACGGGTGCTCAGTACATGCAGCCCTCTTCAGGAGCCTGCTGTCTGGATGTGCACACATGGGCCAGGGCCCTTTCTCAGTGACCGTTAATAACTATTTGCTGGGCAGAGAAGTGGTGCCAGGCTCTGCACGGTGCTGTCCGTCTTCAACAGCTCTGAGAGGGAAAGCATGTATAGCGGGGCCAACAGGGATCTCTGATCCTGAGAACAGACAGGCACAGGTACTGCCCCACCTATGGGAGGGGAGGCTGGGGAAACCGTTCTGGTCTTCTGTTTGCTTCTGAAGCCGCACAGATTGAGGAAAGGGAAAACCTTGAGACATTAGAAAGTAGTGATTTCTTATTACACTTAATTACTTTACTTTGGCTTTTTTTCCTTTTTCTTTTTTTGCTATAGCTGGGGGTTGTAAATACAGCAGTAGTTTGCAATTTTTTTGTGTGTGTATCAGAAAGTACCTGGAAGGCTGATGAAAACAGACTGCTGGTCTCACCCTTAGAATCTCTGGTTTAGCAGGGCTGAGGTGGCCCAAGAACTGGCTTTTCTGATAAGTTCCCAGGTGACCAGGAATCAGAGTGAAGTCTCTTCCATCCCTGAAAATTATGGTGGCAGACTCGGGATTTGGAATCACAGAAAGACTGCTGCACCTGGAGCTCCAGTTCAAGCCGGCTCACTGATGGGGCCATGGTTCTTCCAGGGACAGAGGCAGAAATGGGGAGAACCGGCACACGGAAGTGGAAAGCGGAAATAGTGACATGTCCTCAAATAGAAGTGTTTACCAGTAACAATACTGCTTACAAAGGCCAGCTGCCAGCGTGAGGTGTAGACAGCTATCTCCTCCCTTCTACTGATAAGGAAAATGAAATTCAGATTTGGAGGTGCTTGCCTAGACTCCTGCACTGGGGCCTGCTCTGGTCCCTGGGAAGCACCATGGCCTGATGCCAGACGGCTCTTGGCCCTCGGTATGAATTTGGCCTCCACCACTTACCAGCTGGGCACTCTCTGCTGCTCAGCCTCCCTGTGCCACCTACAAAATGGAGGTCCTAGGAATCCCTACTTCTTTGAGTTGTTGTCAGGATTAACGGAATGGATGCTATAGAGTGCTTAGGGTGGTACCTGGCGCACAGTAACCTCAATATAAATTTGTTGGAAATAAAGCCGACTGCCCATTGATTACAACAAACCCAGTCCTTCTGGAAGACAAGCTGGGGCGGGGAGGTTCAGCGATCGATCATCCACTCCTCAGAGGCACAGGAGGTAGAAACACCTGAAAAAGCGAAAGGCCTTGCTTGCCCTGGGGTGTAGAAACCCCGGCTACCCTGCCCGCCAGGACCAGCCTCCAGACTTAGCAGCCTCGCCACCCCCACCCGGCGCTCCGGGTTTCCTGCCCGACCGAGGCCCCACTTGGGCCGGGGAGGAGGGGTGGCATTTCCTGGCCCCGCCGAGTCACTTGCTCGTGGACTCTCGGACAACGCGCTGACCGACAGGCACCAGATGCTATTTCGGGCGGCGCCCTGCTAGAGCTCAGTTTCCGTTTTTCCACCTACTGTCGGAAACAGGGCTGGGAGGGTGCAGACGTCACGAGCCCCCAGCCCCAGGCGGGGTTTGGGGACGAGGTCGGGTGGCCGCCAGTACTTCAGGAGCTGCAACTTGGCAGACGACGAGCTCTGGGGTGGAAAGCGGGGAGATGAGCGCCGCCCCCGCCCGCAGAGGGATGCCCAGGCACACCTTCACGGTGGACTGGACAAAAGTCTTCCCGCAGGTCCCTACTCCTTCATCACAGCCCCTGGAGGCTTAGGGCAGGGTTATTTCGGGCCCAGTACAATAATCAGGCGCCTCAAAGGCGTCTAAATGCAAGCAATTGAAAACCAAATGTGTACAGGCTGGGGACGTCGCTCAGCGGTAGAGAAGGGATTCAGTTCCCAGCATTGAAAACACACACACACATGCACACGCACAAGCACGCGCGCACACACACACAAACACCAAAATCCCTCCTTGGCCTCCAAACCTCGCCACAATAGCCAGAAGCCCAAGGGTTTCTCTGGGTTCTTCCATGTCCCTACCCTCAAACCCAATTTTTACAAGCACAGCTTTATTTATTTATTCATTTGTTTAGGGTTTTTGAGATAGGGTCTGGCTATGTACTTCAGGCTGGTGTTGAACTCACCACGTAGTCCAAGCTGGCCTACAAACCCAGTTTTCCATCCAGGGTACCATGCCATCTTCATCCTCCTGCCCTCACTTCTGTCTGCACCTAGAATAAACTCTGATCCCCCAATGCCAGACCTGGTCCCCCAGCATTCATCCCACCCCTACTCCACACTGCAGCCAGGGTCGTCTAGAAAAACAAATCTGTTCCTATACAGCACACTATGCCCTTAAAAGCAAATAAAATTGTTCCAAAAAGTCCTTAAATTGTCCCCAGGCTCGATCCGTTGATACTAGCCCCCCCCCCTTTTTTTGTGGTGTCAGGGATCCAACTCAGGGCCTTGCACTTGTAAGGCAAGTGCTCTAACCACTGAGCTAAATACCCAACCCCCCTTTCCCTATTTCTTTTATGAATTTATAGCCCTTCTACTTCAGCTCTTGCCTCGCTTTCTCAGGGAAGTAGCCTTCGGTTGGGCTGCCTACATAGGAAAGGGTAGTTATTTTTTGCAGGGGCTCAGACACACAAAAGTGACTTGCTGGAATCCCACAGCCCACAAATGGCAGAGCTGGTTTTCAAACTCTGTGATAACAGGCCTTTTACTCTTTGTATTGAGTGATGTAGCCATGCAAAGGCAAGGGCTTTGTGAGGCAGGGGTTGGGAAATGAGAGACTTCTTTCTCAGGACACAGGTGGCTCTTAGGCCATGAGACTCTATGAAAATTTCTTGCATCCACAGGGCAGCCTGACTGTCATCAGAGAACACAAGAGGTGCCGAAGGCCAGGCTGCTCTGAATTACTGTACCTGCCCTGGGACTCATCCTGATCGCCCGAGAGGGTCCAGAAGTCCAACTGAGACCACCCTCCAGGATCAGTGCTTGACTGGCCCTCACTCTGTGATCAGACTAGGGGCTCCCTCCATTCTCGACTCCAAAAGGATCCCAAACCAGAAATACTACAGGGACAAAGCAGCCTGGCACGAGTAGAGCTGTGGAATGGGCACTGGATGGCGGAGCCTGGGTCCTGGCTTCTCTTCTGGATCAGTGTTTTGGCAGCAGCCCATCTCTGTGTGCCTTAATTTCTCTCTACAGTGATAACCAGATCTGCCATGCAAATGCATGTGATGTTTTTCTGGGCCATGGACTGGGTGAGGTTCCATACATTATCACCCCACCACCGTCACCTATTTTTAAAGGTTATTTTCTTTATTTTCAAAACTCTGAGAGGTAGAAATTATCTCCTTGTTTCATAAATGAGGAAACTGAGGCTCCCAGCTAAGTGACTAAAACCTGAGCCTCTGTTCTTTCCACTCCACTATTAAAGAATAAAGCCAGGTACTCTCCAGGTTGGAGCCCTGGTCACCGAGTTGCCACTGAACTCAGATGTCTACCTTACTGCACAAATCCTGTTCCCTGAATGAGCCGAGCCCAGTTCCCTCATCCCAGTCTGGGCTCCGGGGGCTGCTGGTGTTCCCCTGAGCTGGGAAGAACACTCCTGTGCCACATTTCCTCAGGCTCCAACACTCACTAGAAATGTAACTGTTACTTTTGCACGCAGAGCCTCAGTAAATTGAGAATTTTTTTTGTCACAACACCAACTTCTCAGGAACTTCTTTTTTTAAAAATAAGACAGCTTTTGCAGAGCAGTGCTTCAGTAGTGCAATTAAAAGTACTATGGGGAGGAGGGTGGAGTGGTGTTCTTGGACTCTGGGCTCAGCCTGAAACCAACCAAACGGACATGTACATCTACTGACATTAGGTCCACCCTCTCCAGCCCACGGAGTCCTTGGGGTTGAGATACTAGCCCTATTTTAGGGCAGAAAGGGACCAGGGTCGAAGGGTGAAGGGTCAGCGAGGAGCTAGGGGGTTTTCTGAGATAAGGGCAACCGGTCTGTGAAATCTGGGTGTCCAGGACACCTTAGAAAGAATGAATGCAAAAGGGTTAGCCAGTGGCTCTTTGGGTGTCAGGGTGGTCTTCAGAGGCAAGGACAGTGTCGCGGTCAGAGTCAGGAAGACCAGTGTCTGTAAGGCTGAGCAGTGAGGGAGGTGGTGGGCGCGGGGATTCCTTAGAGGCTTCGGGATGAGAAACGGGCTTGCCCCGCCACCGCTGGGCCCCAGACAGCGCGCAGTTCTCTCCGCGGCGCCTTTCGGAGCCGGGCCCTGCGCCGCACCACCAGTCCCCACTCCCTCCGGTGAAATTGCCAAATTAAAATGAATCATTTGGCCCATAATGGCCGAGGCGCTTATCGGGGGCGGGCGGACCCGCGGCGGTGGCTTATCTCCGCGGCGCACACGGCCCCGGCGCGCCTCGGCCCATGCTAACGAGGGCCGAACGTGAGCGGGATTAGAGCGCGGGGCGCGGGCGCGGGCGCGGGCGCGGGGCGGGCGCACGGGGGGGTCCGGGCTCCACGGCCCTGCAGCGGCCTCAACATGGCCACGCGCGCACCCCCCGACGGAAAAACGTGAGCATTCGGCCTTTTCCTAGAGCAGCAGCGGCCGGCCGCCTGCACCAGATCCCGCGCCCGTTTCCTCCCCATCCGCGCGCCCGCGGGGGACGCCGCGCTCCCGTCCCCGGGCGCCTTTCCGTGGGGGGCATTTTCCACCAACACCTCCGCCCTGGCGCCGCGGCCCGTCCTGCCTCCGAGACTCTCTTCCTTCCTTCCCCTTTTTCCTTACGCAATATACAGAAATGCGCGAGGCGGTGGTTGGTTTTCATTTCTTCTTGGTGGCTGGGTGCATGCGGCGGGATTGTGAGAGTGCGTGTGTGTGAGCCGTGGGCCGGGCTGGCTGCTCCCGAGTGTGGTCTTTTTGGCGATTGGTTGCGTGTCTGAGTGTGATGGTGCCTGCGCTGTTTGGGTGTGTAGATGTGGACCCTTCGAGGCCCTGCTGCGTTTTATTCGATGTGTGTAATCGCACCCGTTTCTTTTTTCAACAGAGTCGGATTCTGTGTTGGGCAGTGTGGTCTTGGCGACTGTCTGCGGGTGGTTTCGTTGTTCCGTTGGGCGTGTGTGATCCTGACCGTGGCGGGTTGTGTGTCCGTGAGCGACTGCGCTGACCGAGCTCGTTGTGTCGAGTTGGACAGTGCGGGTCTGCTGACCATGTCGGCGCGTGGGGCAGGGCTGGGTTGTGCTTGTGTGCGTCCCTTCCGTGGGGCTGGACGCTGTGTGGTCCTGTCCACATTGAGATGTGTGCCTGTGTGCTTGTGTCCTTTAGAGGTGCATTTGCAAATCGCTGGGGGCGGGAGTGGGGGTGGCGAGCGAGAGACCGAGGCGCTAGTGGGGGCGTCGGCCTGGGGGCGGGGAGCGGGGTTTCACATTTTATTCCAAATTATGATGTATTCGGGAGCCAGTGTGGGCTCGGATGGGCGGACAGAGCCCCGCCGGCCGTCGCTCTGTCCGCGGCCGGGCTGTGTCTCGGCCTTTAGGGGTGCGCTGGAGAGCCGAGGCGCTGCCGAGCTCGCGGGTGAGCGGCGCCCGGAGCTCCGCGCCTTGCAGCAGTGAGCCGGGGTCTGCGGTGCGCGCCGCGCATCGGCTTCGCCCATTTCTGGTCAGTTTCGCCCGGGCACGGTGGGCTGTGGGAGAGGCCGGGTAAGGACAATGGATGCATTTTCCAGGCCTTGCGCCGCTAGGGGTGGAGGGTTCGAGATCACCTCCGGGGACCATTTCCCACCCCCTCCTCGGAGCGGCATCCCTCGTGGGTCAGATGCTGGTCTCACGGGTGACCGCGGCCGGGTCGAGGCTCCTTGGAGGGAAGGAATCAGCGCTACTCTGACTCGAGAAGAAAGGATTTTGTTTTGCCAGTTGTTAGTATCGTCATCATCATCACAGCACCATCATCAACATCCTAATTTAATTAAAATAATCGTCCGAAACGGAGCAGCAAGTCATTTTAGCTTCCTAGGAGGGAGAACAAAGCAGCACAGGATTCGCCCCCTCCCGCCCCTGCTCGGTTTTCTAAATTGCCGGATTTGGGACAGGAACAGAAAACGGAGAGAGGGTCGGACAGAAATACCTTCCCAAGCAAACGCTAATCCCGAACTAACCCCAGGAATGGGTGGGTTTCCCTCCCTCTTTCCTTCCCTCCCTCCATTTGGATTAGAAGAGAAAGAAAAACCTCCCGCATTGAATTGAAACCCAGGGAAAAATTAGTCCTATGTTTCCACAAAAGACGCGGCAAAAAAGCCTTCGCAATTAATCCAAGACTTCGATGTCTCCACATTTTATTCCAAAATGTCATAAACTGGACATTTAGGCAAAAACAAATTAAAACCCACGGGGGGAAAAAGCAAACTCAGCCCAGCTACGTCCTTGGAAGCAGTATCGGGTTTGTTTTTACCCCGTTTCCCTTTTGTCTTGTTAATTATCGCAACAAATTATTAGCACTCCTCCTTATTCTGCCTGTTTAAAGCCGAAAAATCGAAAATCGTTTTGTACGGGTAGTAAAGGTAAGGGATTTCTTCTCTATTTCTTTCTCCCTGTCTTTCTGTCTTTACCTACCCTATTTTCTGCCTTTTCTTTCTTTCCTTCTTTCTGTCAATAGGAAGAAAAGAAGGGACCTGAATAGATTTTTCTATCCCTTCCCCCACCCCCACTCCATTCCTGCAGGGAAGTACAACCCTTGGAATCGGGTTCTGGTTTCGCTTTGGGCTGGAGGTGGGTAGATGGGGGTCCGGAGAGGATGGGGAAGGCTCCGAGGTTCGGCCAAATCGACTAGGGCCCGGAGCCTGCATTCCGCTTTCCCGACCCATCCCCACCCTTCCACTTCTGGCGGAGGTAGGCCCCCTTCGCTCTCGCGCTGTGGTGGCGGCTGGGGCCTGGCTCAGGTTGCGGAGAAAGACGCGTAGACAGCTCCACCGTCCTGGAAAACGAACGGCCTTGCCGAACCACAACGATCCCAGTTGCAGGGTTCAAAAATGTTCTGGGCAGCTTGCAGGGAGGCGTTGTTGTTGTTGGACTAAAGTTATTTCTGATTGGTCAGGTGTAGCGTTCATTTTTACTGGGACGAGGTGGGGGGGGAGTCTCTAAACACCTGCAGGGTGGGGGCGGAAAGCGGTTCGCGACTCCCCGGGCAGCTCGGCGGGGGACGTGAGGTAATTCCCAGCCATTGACCCCCATTTCTCTCTCGCCCTCCCTCTTGCCCTCCCTCTTTCTCTCCACCCCCACCTTTCCTGGAAACTCGGTTTGGGCGCGGCAGACCGCCCAGGACCACACCGCAGCCTGACTAACTGCCGGCCTCTTGGCGAGGGAGGCTCGGGAAGCGGGGACCCCGAGCGCTACGCCGACCCTTCCCCGTCGGAAGAGTGGAGGGCCTATTCCAAGCGGCCGGTCTAAATATGCCCGAGGTGAGTACTGGGGGGGCGATGCGGTGGAAAGGGTGTCCAGGAAGTCCTGGGGGTTCCCGCCTGGGCTGGGGGAGGCTGGGGAAGAGCCCAGGCTCAGACTGAGGCTAGCGGAGGGGAGGACCATCCGAGGGCTGGGAATCCGGCCTCTGACTGCCGATGGCTGCCTGGGCCTCCAACAGGGCTCTTTCCTTTTTCCGGCCTCCCTGAAACCAGATGGTTGGACTACGGTAGGGCCTCCCGGCCGCTCCCATCGGTAGGGATCTGTGGAGGTTTCTCAAGGCCGGTAACTTTGTCGCGGCTGTATCCGGGTAGTGCACGCTGTGCCTGGAGTTCAGCAGGAAGAAGGCCGAGGTCATCCGGGGCAGCACAGAGCCCTCGATTGGGTGGGCCTGAGGCCTGGGGCGAGCTGCGCTGAACACCCCTCGCTCCCTGAGCCCGGGGAGAACAGACAGATCCCGGGAGTTGGTTTGGTGCAATTTTGGGGGCTCCCCCAGAGCGCCCTGCAGTGTGAGTGGGTTAAGAGGGTAAAGCGGTGGTTTAGACACTGTTGCATCTAAGAAATTCTCCGCGCCCAGGAACTGAAAACTGCCAGAGACCCCTTGCCTGGCCCCAGTAAAGCACTCCCGGATCTCCTCGTTCAGTAGTGCAGCACACACTAAAACGTTGCAGCACCCCCAAAACCAAAGAAACAAAAAACGTTCCAGCCCACTGACAACTGGTGTGTCAAGGGCAGCAAGCTGGGTTTCTGCGGCACAAAGAGAGGAATTACAGGGGTCTAATATTCTAGTCCGACGCCATTCAGTCCTAAATCCCCCTTCCCAACTCTCCTCCAATTAAAACAAATACAGTAGATGAAAACTATGCAGGCTTTCCTTTTAGTAAACTTAATTGAAGCCAAGAGACGCAGTTTAGTCTCTGACAGCCACATGTGCCTGTGAGTACACTGGTGGCTTCCTCCTGGTGTGGACCACTGGCCTGGGCGATCGTTGGCTCAGAGGAGTTGGCTGGATTTTCCTGAGATGGACTGCAAGGACCAATCTATGTTTCTTACCAGAAGCCTTGAAGAAAAGGATATTTATAGGCACCAGGAGAGGGCATTTTGGGCCAGGATCAATTAATCTGGAATATGTGCTGGCTTTACCCCTTGGGAACCTGCCTCTACTTCTGGGTGGAATTAATCAGAAGGTATAAATGTGTCATATTGGAGCTTGAGCTCACTTGGCATTGCAGGGCACATTGTTTGTTCCTCACGTAGAGCAGCAGGCTGAGGCAGCTGTGGTTGGGTGAACACTGCTGGTGCTAATAGTGAAGTAGGGAGCCAGCACCTCCCTTGTATATTTCACCGGGCCTGGTTTGTTTCTGGTGCATTTCACCAGCTGAAGGGAAACTGAAATTGCTGGTATACTTGGCATTCATGTCCAGTGGCCTGGGAGTCTTGGCTGTGGTATTCTGTGGATAGAGATCTTTTGTCGCTGCTAAAATTGTGAACTTGTTTTTAATGAGGCGTCATAGACCCCCTGTTTTTGCAGCTTGTATCCACCCAGTTTTAGGGAATTTCGTCATTTCCAGGCAGTGTGGTGGCCGTGGGACCCAGGACAGTGCGTGTTCTGAATCTCTGTTCTCTGTGTGCTGCAGTGTGTGGTGGCGATTGAGCCGAGTCGTGTAGGGGGCTGAGGAGTGCAGGCTCCCTTCTGGGGTGAGAGGCGTGGTTCCCAGATGGACTCTGGTCCACAGCATGGCAGTGGTAGAACGGCAGCGATGAATTGATTAGATGGGCTTACCTTCGTGCTTAATTGCACTTTTGTGAATCTCTTCCACCTTAAAATATCCCAATTACATAATTCTGAGAGTAGAATCTTTGTTAATAATTTATGAGGCCTATTGAGTTTATTATATTTTATTTTATTAAAACAACTCACAGGCTTCCTCAAACTCTGAATCCTAAATCTCATGGGTTTTCTCTTTTGGTCCTTAGGGGGTGCTCCATGTAGATGAAGCCAGGTGATGGGAGAACACTAGCATGCTTGCAGGAAGTAGAGTGACTGGGGTCATCACGGAATATGGTTGTGGGGAAAGAGGGAGTTTCTGGGCACTAGCGTGTATATGAGATCAGAGTTCCATAAACGAAGGTGTGTGTGTGTGTGTGTGTGTGTGTGTGTGTGTGAGAGAGAGTGTGGGTGAATTCAGGGTCCTAACTGACAGCTCCTTCGGATTTTGGAAGAGAGGCCAGACCCCATGTCCTCAGCACTCTTCCAGTGTCTGGGCTCCCTCCTGCCTCAGCCAGGTCTTCCTTCCAGACCTGGCCTCACTTCTGAGTCCAGCTGAGGAGAATGGTGTGAAGTTAGGGTGGTAGTGCCAGGATCAGCGTCTCTTCCCTTGACAGTCTCTCTCTCCTGTCTGGGAAGTAAAGCAGCAGTACACAGAATAAATACAAGGTGGATCTGCTTAGCACCGTTAGACACCTTTCAGAGCCGGCAGTTTGCGCGTAAGGGAGCAGGTGGAGCTGGTTGCTCTGGATTATTTTCTTCCAGCTCTGACCGAGTGCACCCAAGTCCCTGTGGCTTGCGTTCCCTACTTCCACCTCCAGCAGCTTCCAGGGTGATGTGTGTGGCGTGTCTGTGCGTGGCTGTAGGGTGGGGGGTGTTGCTGAGAGGTGAAAGGCGGTTCCAAAACCACCCCACCCCTTTCTGAAAGATTCCCCGCCAAAAGCAAGAGCAGCAGGGTGGGGGCGGGAGGAGCACGGTCGGGGGTTGTTACCTCCTCTTCCCTCGTGGCTTGAGAAGGGCAACTTTCTTTCTCTCCGCTTTGCATTTCCTTCCTCCTTTTATTCCTTCGGTTTTTCTTTCGCTGGCTCTATTCCCTTTCCTCCTATGTTTCTGCCATCTTTCCCTATTTCTGTCCTTTTGGCCCTCGGTCTCTGCACCCCCGAGACACCCCTTCCCAGTCCAGAGATCCCCTTCCCTCCGGGCCGGCCGGGACGGCGGAGGTGCGTGTCCACGTGGCGCCAAGTTTCTCGCCGCTTCTCGTCTCGGCGCGTGAACCCTCCGCCCCATCCTCTGCGGCGGGCGGGGGGCGGCTGTCGGAGCTGTCGCCCGCTTGTCTGTCCGTCTGCCCGCAGGATGACCGAGCGGCCGCCCGGCGAGGCGGCACGCAGTGACCCCCCGCTGGAGGGACGGGACGCGGCCGAGGCCCGCATGGCCCCCCCGCATCTGGTGCTGCTGAACGGCGTCGCCAAGGAGACGAGCCGCGCGGCCCCGGCGGAGCCCCCGGTCATCGAGCTGGGCGCGCGCGCCGGGCCGGGGGGCGGCCCCGCCGGTGGGGGCGGCGCCGCCAGGGACTTAAAGGGCCGCGACGCGGCCGCGGCCGAGGCGCGCCACCGGGTGCCCACCACCGAGCTCTGCCGACCTCCCGGGCCCGCTCCGGCCCCGGCCCCCGCCTCGACCCCGGCCGAGCTGCCCGGCGACGGCCGCATGGTGCAGCTGAGCCCGCCCGCGCTGGCGGCCCCCGCCGGCCCCGGCCGCGCGCTGCTCTACAGCCTCAGCCAGCCGTTGGCCTCGCTCGGCAGGTGAGCGCCCCGCGCGGGGTGGGGGCGGCCGGGCTCCCCTTCTGCAGTCGGGGGCGCCCCGGAGGAGAGCCTGCGAGCTGGAGCCCACGTGCGCAAGTGGGGAAGGAGCCGAGGGAGAGAGAACTGCGATGACGGGAGGTTGGGGCGAGCTGTGCGTGCGTGCGTGTGTGTGTGTGTGTGTGTGTGTGTGTGTGTGTGTGTAAGGGTGCGGGTGTGTGACTCGGTGAGAGTAGCTGCACGGTGTGCTGGGAGGTGGGAGATCGGAGGGCGTCGCCTGAGTGTGGATGCCGGGCAGGAACGAGTCTGCGTGTGCTCCGCTGTGCGCCGAGGGGTGCTTGCTGATGGGATGTGGAATCATTGTGGAAGCTGCAGCCCCGGGTGCAAAAGCAAAAGAGAAGGTCTGGGTGTTGCAGAGGGCACCCTCTTCGGAGTCTCCGCTGGGGGCGAGGAGTGATCTGCTGCTCTTCCGCTCCTGGTCTCACTGTCCCCAGCTGTGCCTGTACATCATGGCTTCCCGCCGGGACGCTGCGACGGTGCTCTGATGACTGTGTCCCCGCTGGGAAATGGGACGGGGAGGGGAAGATGAGGCACGGAGAGTGTGGGACAGGCAGTGGGAAAGCTGTGGGGGAGAGGTCGGGCGGTGCTGTAGGAAAGTCCAGGGTTACATGGGGAGGTGGGGAGTCAGAGTGTCTGAGAGCCGGTCCATCCAGGGCCCATGAAGGTGGACCAGGTTGGTGGGAGTGGACCGTGAGCCTCTTGGTGCCAGAGTTGCACACTATGAGGTGTGAAGACCGTGTCTACCTGTGCTGGCACCTGTTTGAAGGTGGAGGTGTCTGTGTAGCTCGTGTGCTTGGTGAGGAGAATGTATCGATCTGTGTGTGTGTGTGTGTGTGTGTGTGTGTGTGTGTGTGTGTGAGAATTCCCCTTGTATCAAGTTTAAAGTGTGAAGGGAGCAAGGTTGTGGGACTGAAGACTAGCGGGAGGATCCGCAGAGCCCCTTTCTTCTGCCCCTCTGCCCCACGTGTGATCTTGTGATCTGCCTGCTCCCTCTGCAGTGGGTTCTTTGGGGAGCCTGATGCCTTCCCGATGTTCGCCACGAACAACCGAGTGAAGAGGAGACCCTCTCCCTACGAGATGGAGATTACAGACGGTGAGTCTCCCCACTCCCTCCTCTGTCCCGCACCTCTGTTGGGCTGATTAGAGCCCTTGGCAGGCAGGGACATCCGGACTATGTAAATGGTTCACAAGGCAGATGGACCACTTTGGAGCCAAAATGCCAAAGTCCTTCACCCTGGACCCAAGCTGGGTGGAGCTGAGAGGGTCATGCTCACAGTTCTGGGACGAGGGGATGTGAGGGCGGGGGAGAGACACTCGGTGGCACTGAGCTCAAAGCTGTGGAGTGGGTTCTAGTCCCCATTCCTGGATCCATTCCCACACTCAGGTAGGGATCGCAGGAGATGGAGACAATGGATTCCAACCTCTGACCCTTATGGAGTCCTTGAACCTCCCCTCTAGTCATTTTTGGAGCCTGGCATTGCACCTTCTGGAGTCTCATCCCAGGTCCTACATTGTGGGGTCCCCTTACTCCCTGTTCCCCATTCTGTGTTGAGACCTGGAGTTCCCACCGTCATAGATTCTACCCTGGTCCCTGGATTCTCGCAAAGGGCACTCAATGCAGCCATCTGTGGCAACTACAGTACTTGAATATTCTTTGGCTCTGAGCTTTCTGGGAAGGGTCAGAAGGCTGGGAGACCTGGGGACCCCTGTCCTCCTCTCATGGTCAACCTTTTGGGCTCAGCACCAGAGCAGGAGAACAGGCTCTTCAGAGCTGTGGGGTGTGAGCAAGTACTGGGGCTGTGGGACACCAAGGCCTTAGGAGAGCGAGGCTGCATTCTAGGAGTTGGTAAGAAAGGCCGTATATAGACACTGAGCTTCAGGGGTGAGTCTAGCAACCCTGCAGCCATTGATTAGAGTGGGATCTACACCGACAGGAAGGGAGGGCAGGAAGGCCATTGCCCACAAATGTACCCTGTATGTATATTCCAAGCGCCGCCTCAGAGCCAGGCAGAGGGAGTCAGAGGACATCAGAGGATGGACAGTCTCAGCAAAGAGGAGGAGGGGTTCTCTAGGCAAGCACCAGAGAGGACTAGGCAGACAGGTAGGTAGGTGAAGGGGAAGGAGTGGAGTGTTGAATTCAGAGACCGAGCCCAGAAGATCCCACAGAAGTGGAACCAAGGCAGGCTGCAGAGTCAAGACTTCTTCTTCTTCTTCTTTTTTTTTTTTTTTTTTTTGCATGGAAATGGACCTCCAGGGCCTCATGCATGCTGTGCATGCTAAGCAAGCCCTCTACTATTGAGCTGCATCATCAGCCTGGAGTCAGGGCTTGATGTGGATTCCTTTTGCTCAATTTTTTTCTGGGCCACAATTTCTTTATGTGTAAAATGGAGAGAATAATAGCTGCCTCCCAGGTTGCTGAGAGAATACCATGAGGTAAAGTGGTTTTAGGACCCAGATTGGGGTAGGGGCTCACCCCTCCTTCTCCTTCTTGTGTTTGTCAAGAAGATCCACTGGGCTTTCGGGGACAGTAAGCCTCTCTGTTGAAGACTGGGATCTCCTTAGCATGGAGATTTTGTGCGTCTCATTCATGACCATCCTCCTAGCACCCAGCAGATCGCTAGCAGGCCTCCTACAGTCCTTCGGGGGTGGGGTGGGGTGGAGGGAGGCCATAACAACAACCGCTGCTACTTGCTGGACACTTACTATGTGCCATGGACTTCAGGTACCCACAAGGCCGTGAGGTCAGTATTAATTGTTTCTTTCACAGATGAGTAAATTGAGGCTCAGAGAGATTAGGCAGCTTGCTTGAAATCCCACAGCTGAGTCCTGGTCCATCCTCATAAGGATGAATCTAAGCTTTGGACTCCATCCTTGTCTTCCCACACTACTGCCTCCCAGAGTCTGCCTACAGCTGTCAGGCTCCAGCTGGAACAGTAGCTCACCAGCACCTCAGGGCTAGGCACTGGCTGCCCAGTAGCACCTTGGGGACCTGCAGGCCTGAGAGCTGCAAGCTGTTTGTCTGAGCAGCCCTGGGCAGAGCTGCCCAGCAGGTGTGCTGTGTTTTCCCAGCCTGGGCCTGGCCTTTGGCAAAGAGTCAGCTGGGCTGGGGGACCTGTGGGGTTTGGAAAGACCGCTGCAGGGGCCAGGTAGGGGCTGAGTGATCCTCCCTGGGAAAATGCGGGGTGTATGTGAGCGTGCATGGGAGAGAGCAAAAGGAGACTATAATGCATCAGGGATCAGCATGGATGACCTGGGTCCCAGGCCGACCACTGAGGCAAGGCCTACCTCTGTCCTGTGCTGTCACCTTAGGCATAAAATGAGCTGTTCCCACAGTCTTACCCCTTTTCTTTCCCTTCATCGGCCCCAAGTTCCTACGTTCTGAGGTCTGGATCCAGTGGTTCCTGGAGGAGGGCCCTGTCTGCTCTCACAGTGCACCAACTACCACAGCCAGGCTAGCTTTGGCCATTTCCTGCCTCGGGGTCTTTGCATGTGCCATACTCACTGACTGAACACTCTTCTTTCTCTTCCCTCCCTGTGCCTGGCTGGTGTTGCTTTAACCTTAAATTTTCACCTTACGAATCATCAGAAAGGCCTTCACTGGTCACATTAGCTAAGTGTAGTAGCTCCTTTCCATTTTGGTCCCCTGTTTTTTGTTTGTTTGCTCATCGTCTCTCATCCCCATTAAAATGTAATCTCCATGAGAGCAGGATCCTCTTGCATTTTAGTTACATTATTTCTTAGTGCCTAGCACAGTGCCTGGGTTGTTAGTAAAACACTGATGGTAGATATTAAGAGTCAACATTTATTGACTGTGTAAGTGGAGGCAGGCATTGTCTTAAGTCCTTTACTGGAGGGAGGCCTCAGACCCATGGAACCGTCTTGTAGTAACCGTCAGTTTACTAGGCATCTGCCCATTTGCAGAGGAGGCAGTGAGACACAGACTGCCCCAGGACCTTTCCCAGGAGCACTTGTCTAGGCAGTACTAGTCAAGAACCATTCCTGGAGAACCCGGCTCAGTTTGTCTTCCTACATAGGCAACAAGGCCTCTTGGCACAGTGACTGCCTGAATGGATGACAGTCCTAGTCCTCAAATGTCAGACAGCCCAGGGCATAGCCACCTGTGTGTAATAACCAAGAGTGGTGGAGACACGGGCAGCAGGGCTATGGGGGTCGACTGGGGTAATCAGTCAGGAGGGTGGAAAGAAGAGCCCATGGAGAAGGTGACGGGTGCACTGGGTTTAGAGTCTGAGTAAAGGTCCTCTGAGTGAAGAAAAGCGGCATTCTAGGTCTCCCCAGCTTCCCAGTGGACGGAGAATCCTCTGCAGGAAACTCGGACCATTCTCCTGACCTGTGTCCTCCAACTTCCAGGTCCCCACACTAAAGTTGTGCGGCGAATCTTCACCAACAGCCGGGAGAGATGGCGGCAGCAGAACGTGAACGGGGCATTTGCAGAGCTGCGCAAGCTGATTCCCACGCATCCCCCAGACAAGAAGCTCAGCAAAAATGAGATCCTCCGCCTGGCTATGAAGTACATTAACTTCCTGGCCAAGCTGCTTAATGACCAGGAAGAGGAGGGCACCCAGCGGGCCAAGCCTGGCAAGGACCCCGTGGTGGGGGCTGATGGGGGTGGGCCAGGGGGTGGTGCACCCCCCGATGACCTCCTGCAGGATGTGCTTTCTCCCAACTCCAGCTGTGGCAGCTCCCTGGATGGGGCAGCCAGCCCGGACAGCTACACAGAGGAGCCAGTGCCCAAGCACATGGCCCACAGCCTCCATCCTGCCCTGCTGCCCGCCACTGACGGGGCCGGCCCCCGGTGATGGGTCTGGGGCCATCCAGGACCAGCCAGGAGGGGATCCCTAGGCCTCTGGGATAGTGGGCTTCAGGGCAGGTGGGATGAGGAAACAGGGCAATGATTCTTTATGAACGTCCCTTGAAGTCTGAACTTTGGGAAGCCCTAACTGTTCTGGGCCTGGCTATTCCTGCTCAGTAGGAGATTCTGATTCCTGCCTCAGTAGGAGAACAGGAAAATGGAGCAAAGTGGTAGGTACTTTTTCTGAAGATGGCACGGTTTCCCCTCTCCCCGTATCCCCTGAGAGTTCCCAAGTAAGAGGCTTAAGTGTCACTGCTTTTGACCTGAAGTTTCGGACCCTTGTCTTTGCCAGGACCTGGGGCTGTCAGCTGTCACCTGAGGCATCCGGGGGCCTCTACCTTGCTTTTAGCCCCTCCCGAGTTGGCTGGGGTGGCTTTTGTGGCCACTTCTGTCCAAATATATAGGTACCCAATAGCTACCCGTTTCTTGAGCCTTGTCTTCAGCCAGGCCCGGGTTGGTCCATCCAGCTTGCCAGCTGCTGCGGGGGGTCCCACGCCTCGAGGTGCCTTCTTCAGGGCCTGGTTGAAGAAGACGGCCAGTGGATGGACTGCTGTTGCCCGGGTCAGAAGGTCAGGAAACCCAGGAGGCCTTGCTTTTTGCCCTGGGGATCGGAGCTCTGCTTTCTGCGTACTGAGACTGGCCTTCCTGTCCTGTGGCAGTTGGAACTGAGTGTACAGCCTCACACATACCTGCTGGGCTTTGTATGAAGGCAGGGAAAGGGAAAATGTTATTAAGTGAAATTGAGCAAGAAATATCTTGGGCATTTGGGCTTCAACTCCTGCAGGTCACTGTTCATACCACTGAGCAGAAAGATGCCAGCACCTGTCAGTGCTGAGATATAAAGCGTTGTGTGTTCTCTGAGATCTTGGAGGGGGCACCCTGCTGCAAGATGTCTGTGTGCTGATGCTCTGGGCTTCGGAATCAAGTACAAACTCTGCCCTGTGACTTTTTTTATATTTGGAATTTTTGCTTGGCTTCTGTTATTGGTGGAATCTTTAGGTCTTAATATGACCCAGGACTCAGCCCGGCTTCTAGAAGCCACTGGAGAGTCCAGTCAGAGGCCAGGCACTGGGTAGGACCCAAACATAGGCACATTCACTCAGCAGAACCTTCAGTACCCCTCAATTGTGCAGCTTTTGGTCATCAAGGGAGTGTATAGTATGGGAGGCTGGTTTGATTCAATAGGAGTGCCCACTCCAAAAGCTGTACATGAAATTTTGTAAATCAAATGCTTATTCTTTGTCTTTTACAGAAATAACTACTAAGAGTCTTTTTGTAAAGTAAAGTAAATCTTTTTGTAGGGTAGAGCACTGTCCCCTTGCCTCCTCTGTCAATTCAGACAGTGGGACATGATCTTCCTTCCTTCCTTTCTTTCTTTTCTTTTTCTTTTTTTTTGAGACGGAGTCTTGCTGTGTAATCCAGGGTGGCCTTAAACTCACTCTGTAGCCCAGACTGATCTCAAACTCATGGCAGTCCTCCTGCTTTAGCCTCCTGAATGCTGGGATTACAGGCATGGGCCACCATGTCTGGCCTGGGACATGGCTTTTTTAAAGCTAGACCTGCCTGAGATGCATTCCGATCCCATGTAACAAACCACACAGAAGTTCTCTGTATTTGCCATTGTATCTAAGTTATTGCATCCCTCTCCTACAAGGGTCTTGAGGTTGGAGGGAAAATATTTGATGGCCCCATCCTATCATGCACAAACATAACATGTTTTGAGCTTCAACCCAGTGCTTGCCCCTGCTGTGTTGGAGCCTTGAGTACAGCCCTGTGCAAACAAGGAGGCGTCCCCACTTCCTCCCTCTTCCTTTTAAGTTGTGAGTTTGAACTCTTTGGCGCAGGGACAGTATAGTAAACCACTAAAGCACTCTGACTCTCCAGATCACTTCAGACTCCCAAGATTGTATTTTGACAAACATGAGCTTTGGTTCCTATCCAGTGCTTAGAAGATCCTGTGAGGAGTCTCACCCTTGTAAACGTGGGGCAGCTGTCCTAGGCTTTAAGGCTGTTGTTTGGTTCCTAGTAGATTAGCTGGATCTAGCAATGAAAAGTGGTTACGAGGGGATGGATGGGTTTATGAGATGGGTCACACATTCTCTCAGGACTTAAGCTTCTGGTTCCCTTTTCTGCCGTGTGACTGGGATAGGTAGGTGTCTTCCTAAGTGTCAGAGTCTCCTACATACCCTGACTAAGCCCGTCTCCTGGAGCATCAGTGTGGAGTGGCTGTGACTGTGAAAGTGGGGGTGTAGCACTTGCTTAGCATGTGAGGTCCTAGATTCAATCCCTAGGAGCCCCCACCCCGACACACACAAGCTCTATTGCCTTCAGTTCCGGTTCTGCAGTGTGGTCCCAGCCCTGGGCAGCTGGCATTTGGGTAATTGAGGTGGTAAACTACTTTTGTGTGAGTTACCTAGATCCTCCTCATTTCTCCAGATTGTCTGCGTTTCTGTCTCATTCCAAGGCAAAGAGAGCAGTGAGAATGGGAGAGAGATCAGGGAACGTGGCAGACCGTGTAGAAGGTAATCAGCTTCCCCCACAGGGCCAGGACAGGGAAGCAAAAGCCTCTAGGTCTTTGAAAGTGCTAAATAAGACCTATCATTTCTGTTCCCCCTTTCTGTAACCCACGCTCTTCTCCTTCCTTCGCCCCTTCTTGCTGGTGAAGAAATTGCAACGTTCCAAGAATAATATCTGCAGTGTCTGTATAAAAGGGAAACATGTAAAGGTAAAAAACTGTTTCAAGAACAAAGATGAATGTGGAAGGAATCCCATCTTTTGAGAAGAATTCATGTTGTTTTATTTGTAGTTGGCAAATGACAAGATGGTACAACCTTCGTTCTTTTCTAAAAATAAAACCAAGGGCAAGGCATCTGTGGTCAGCCGACAGCGTTTCGGCCTCCCGGGTGGGTCTAGCTGTACTTGCGATTTCAGTGGTACTGCCCCTGCCTCTGTACATAGCGCAGCTTCCGTGAGTGGGCCCAGCACTTTCCGTCCATGTCGTACTGTACGTGATGAGTTGCGTTGGTCTCTGCATTTTTCTGCAGAAGAGGAGTAATCGCTCCGGGTACCTTGACCTTTGTACGCCCAGAGGCCAACAACACACTGTGGGCGTGTGACTCTCTATCAGACAAACCCATGTGTTGATGATGATGTGTGTACATATATAAGGTTATATGGGGAAGATTTCTAAATAAAAGTTTTACAAAGGGGCCTGGATTTTGTGTTTGCACTTTGTGCCCCTAGGCCTAAGAATTGGGACATTAAAGTCTGGCAGGCATCTGCCTCCTCTCAAGTGGGGGCATCTCCAGGACTCAGCTGACTCCCTAAGAGGTGGGAGCCAGGCTGCCTGAGGGCAGGGTCCAGGGGGCTGTTGAAGAGGGAGGGTCTCCTTCGGGGTTTGCATTCTTCCCTGCTCCCCAGCCTCACCTTAAGTCCTTTTTCCTCAGCATCCTGTTTTTAGTTTCGGGCAATTCTGGAAGAGGCCCCCTCTTGTGCTGACTCAGCTTCCTTGGCTGGGGCAGTTGCTTCCAGGATAGGTTTGGGACAGCGGCATTACCGTATGTGGATCCAGGTTCCCTGATCACTCAGCAGAGGCTACAGCTCTTACACCTCGTTCTTGAGGACTGGGGCTGTGGATAGAGGCTAAAGCTTTCGAGCCTGGCTTCCCTAGAGACTTAGGAATGGAAATATGGTTTGCAGCAGGGACCGTGGGTCTTGGGAGGCCACTGAACATGGACTGTTTGGTACTCAGGGACTTCAGTAAGGTGGGTACTTCCGACTGAGTGTCTGTCCTTTCTTTCAGTAGTTCATTCAGAAAGCATTCAGTGAGCACCTGCTGTGGGCTGGGCATCCACCATGGAACAGAACAAGGATCCTTGTTCTTTTGGAGCTTAAATTTCATCAGGGGTGACAATAAACACACAACCATCGGGCTGGGGATTTAGCTCGGTGGTTAGAGTGCTTGCCTAGCAAGCACAAGGCCCCGAGTTCAATCCCCAGCACCAAAAAAACAAAACAAAACAAAACACACAACCATGGAAAACAGGTTGGTGACATAATCAGATAGGAATTAGTATTAGTGCAAAAAGCTGTGCTAAGAGGGGGACTTTGAGGTCTCACATAACTTTGGCTCCTTTGTGGGGACCCTCACTCATCCTGCCAGGCTCTGGCCTTGGCTGCCACTGCCCTTGGGGAGTTTCCAAGCTGCAAAGGCAGGACAGATTTGGGACTCATGCTGTGGCCCTTAGGGAAGCACCCTCGTTTTTGGAAGACCCTAAGTGTGCCTGTTCCTGGCCAGGACAAGGTGGTGCCTAGGTAGATGGGATGATGAGGTTTGGCCCCGGCTGGGGCGCCTGGTGGAGTTGTCCATGGATCTTGGGCTGGCAGGCCTGAGGAGCAGCAGAATGAGGGACCTGCTGTGATAGAGAAGAAAGAAGTGTTGAAGACTAACAGAACGGTACAGTATTTGGGGTAGAGGAAGTGGTTAGCCAAGTTCAACCCAGCTGAGTGGTCATGCAAGAAAAGGCTTGAATATCTTGATTGGGTTTAGCAACATGCAGACCACTGATGACTGGGCACGAGGGGGTGGAAGCACGGCCTGATGGTTGGTCCTGGCCTGAGGATGGAGAATACAGGAGCACCCGGTCCTGGAAGAACTTTCCCCAGGAGGGCCGAGGCCTTCCACATCACAAAAGAAGGAAGTGCCTTGAACTCTGCCTTTCAAGAGAGAACCTGAGGTTATAGACTCTCCATGCTGGCCTGGGCCTTGGAGGTTATCTGGGATAGTGGCTGGATGTCCAGACTGGGAGATGGGCATTGAGAGGAAAAGTCTATGCAGGGCCCTGCGCCCCATGGTGACAGGCAGGCAGAGCAGGACCAAGCCTCCTGCCTCTCGGGCCAGCACCATACCTGAGGCCCTGGGGCCTCAGATCGAGAGTGGAAGGGTCCCACCCTGGGGCCTCACCTACGATGGCCCTGCTGACCTGTCCAGGCTTGTTTCTTACTCTCCCTTATTCTCCTTGCTCTTATTGAATTATCCTCCATCTTGTTCCAGGCTACATTATTTGCTTGTTCTATGATCTCCCAGGTTTTGTACCTTGTGTTTCTTTTCCCAGAATAGCCTAGCCGTCTTCTGTTCCCACTCCTCTTTCATTTGCTTGACTTGTCCTGAACATGGAGGAAGCAGCCCTGATTTCACGGGGCCAGCAGCCTCCTGTCTCCACACAAGGGTGGCCCTTGACCCTGCATTGTTTCATATTTGTCTGCTCATCCGCTTCCCCACCGAACCAGAGCCCCGTGAGCCTCTGTTGGGTGCTGTGGGGTGCACCTGGCACAGGTTCCTTTCACTATCCGCTGAACGAAGAGCTGCCAGTGTGCCATCTCCCACCTCAGTCCTGAAACAAGCGGGGAAGGAGGATGGAGACGGGCAGGAGGCAAGTCCTTCCTGTACAGTCCTCCCTGCTGTGGTGTCTGCTGCCTGAAACCTCGCTCCTGGGCTGGCTGACTCTGCCCTGGGCTCTTTTACTGGAAAGGGAGAGGGAGGAGGAGGGCGTGAGCTTTCTGGGGCTGGGCTACTGCAGCCTGGTTATCATCCTAGGCCTGGTGGGGCAGGTGTGCAGTGATGAAACCGGGGGGTGGTTATCTGGTCCATTCATAGCAGCCTGGCCTCCCCAGGCCTCCCCAGGCATGCCCACCAACCCCTTCCCTGTTTGCACAACAATGAACTGTTCCCCAGTGGCTAGCACTGGCCTTCTCGCCCCACTGTCCATGTGAGCCTGACAAGTGTGTGTCCAGCATTAGAGGCGTGGCAATCTTGAGTATGATTAAGGAAAACAGTAGAGCATGATCACCCAGGGAAAAAGGATATAGGGCCTAGAGAAGGAAAGGGCTCGCCCGAAGGGACCTGTGATGCGAAGTCAGGTTTGTGTCCAGAATCTGTGCTCCAGGCTCTTTGGGAAGGAAGAAGAGATGGTGAAAAGGCAGTTGGTGGTCATAGAGCAGGGGGGCCCGGCCATGCTGCAGGGGAGACAGCAGCTTGGCTCCTCTCAGCAGTCCGCCCGGGACCAGGATAATTTGCCGAACAACAGACAGCTTGCCTGGAACAGCGGACCAGCTAGCGGACAGGCTCAGTAGATGGCTGAACTGTCGACGTAGTACAGTTAGTTCATAGGGGGAGGGACTGGGGCCCGGGGGTGGTGTGAACAGGAAAGGCGGCTGGGCTACGCAAAGAGCCTGGCCTTTGGGGTCAGTGTCACTTGAGTTTATGCGCTGCCAGAGCGAGCACAGTGTCACTTGAGTTTAAATTCTAGCATTGCTGCTTAGTGCACTGGCTGTGTGATTTGGAGTGAGTGTCTTTACCTCTCTTAGCTTCGGTTTATGTATCTGTTAAGTGAAAATACTTACACTCATCTTTCAGGGCTGTTACAGGATTTCAAAATAATATATGGAAAATATTTGTGGTTTATACGAAGCAGCCATTTTTATTCCTGGAAATGGGATCAGAATAGGGGCGGCCCTTGGGAATGGGAGAAGAGAGAAATAGGGAATACAGGAACACTGATCACCCACCACAGAAGACCTCTTGGACCTACCTCTTGCTCAGTAACGCTGGAGAGGTAGCACGGGTCCCCCTTGCCCCTGTCTGCAGGAGCCTACAGGCTGAGTGGAAGTGGGTATAGAGTGCAGAGATTACCACCCTGAAGGCAAGTGCTGGCAAGAGAGGCCGGGTGGCTGTGGGAGACCCAGCTGTGGCCATACAGGCCCTGAGCGTGAATTTACAGGACAGAAAGAGGCTGGAGGCTTCCTGGAGGAGGCTCTATTTCCTGTCAGCATCTTAATGGTTCTGGGCATGCTGTCCTTCCTCAATCCTATACTCCTGCCCACAGGACCTGGGATCAGGCAGGACTGGACTGCTTTGCTACTGGAGCTGGAAATGCCACTGTGGATTTTCTTTTGGCTGTGCTTTCTCGCTCCACTTGCTTGGTCCAAGCCCTGCCTCCCTCCCCAGCTCCTGGCCTTCTCTGTCCACACAATAACAGGATGTGATCCGTTCGAAGAGAGGAAGTGGGGAGGACGGGCAGTGCTGATAGCGCGGTTCTGACTTTCCACTCTCCACTCCTCCCCGCCCCTGTGGACCACCCCCTGCAGCTGCCTCTTTCCCCAGGCCCTGTCTGGGTCTCTTCAGGGTCCAGGAAGGGTGAGTGTGGGGTCTTAAGGCCCATGCAGACATGCTCTCTGCAGGGCTGCCTTCTTGGGAGGCTTCTTGGGCAAGCCCTGGTCTTTGGGTTTTTTACTGGAGCTGCTGGAGTTCAGGCAGGTCCCTCAGCCTCCACGTAAGCAGATTCCACCTGCCCAGCTGCTTCCCCAGCTGCACATGGGCCTGATCCAAAGCAGTGGCTGACAGAATCAATCGGAAAGTATGTGGCGCTCTGGCTGACCTTGCCTTGCACAGTGCGTGCGACAGGCCACATAGATGGTAAAACTGAGGCTCGAGAAGCAGAGGGACTTGTCTAACCTCAGCGTGAGGAGCAAGGCTGTGGAGCCAGAGCCTCGTCTACTGCCCCACCAGCTTCCTTAGGCCACTGCTGCCCATAGGAATTTCCATACCCGTCCTGTCCCCTGTGGTAGCCACACTAGACACATGTAGCTTTTGTGTACTTGTAGTGTGACAAGTGCAATTCAATTTTTTTTTTATTTTGTTTTTTAACCAAGAACATGTATTGGTACATTGTCCGTCTATTGATCACATTTAACATGTTTGTTTTGTACCTGTACATGTTGTCTCTTGGTTCTCCCCCCTCTACCTTCCCCTCCCTTCTGTTCCCTCCATCCCTATTTACAGCAGGTTTATTCACAATTCTCCGTGATTTCCCTTTCCCCTTTCTTTCTGTTTTTTCCTTCCTGCTTTCCCCCCTTCCCTCTTTCTAGTACTCCTCTCCTTTGTGTATTATCTTCCTTTTATATAATATCCGTTACACTACTTTGGCAATTCAATTTTTAATGTTGTTTAATTTGGATAAATGTAAATACAAAGGGCCACATGTGACCAGTGGTTGCCGTATTAGACAATGTAGCTTTAAAGTCTCATCCACCGAGTCACTGTTCACTTTTCCTTTCCTCTGCGGAACTGGGCAATGCTGGGAACATAGCTCAATCAGCCATGTTCTAAGGGTCAGCCAGGGTCGCCAAGTCTGACCCACACAGGAATCATGGACAGCCTCTCAGAGGATGAGTGGGAAATTTTCAGGGGTGCAGGGAGGACTGGCATGAACAGGTGTAGCAGTGGGAAGAGCTGGATGTCCTTTGTGGCTGATGAAGTGCGTGTGCTAGAAGTGCTGGGTTGGAGAGGGCTTGGGACTCGGTCACCAAATGCCTTGGAAGTTGTGAGCGCAACAGGGTACATCTAGGTTGTGAGCAGGTAAGAGGCTGGTCAGATCTCTGTCAAGGACTCTCAGACTAGCCGTTGCTGAGCGGCCAGAGGGAAGCAGGGAGACCACGCAGGAGTCAGAGAGTTGCAGATACTGTAACATGGCATGTTGGCCTGCTTGGCAAAAGGCTGGGAAGGTGTCTTGAGCTGCGGAGTCAGAGAGGCCCGGGTATGTTTGCGAGAAAGAAGGCTGTGATTGTATGACCCCAGGACTGGAAAGCAAGGGACTCCGGAGAGCCCATAATCTCCCTAGAACCAAGTCCCACTTGGCTTTTCCCACCAGCACACTTCCTCAGTCTACCTACACATTCTATGTTTCAATTCTATTCCTAGGAAAATGCCAGCCCCACCCTCCCTCCCCGGAAGTGAAGTGAAGGTGCTGGTGCTGGTGATGAGATTTTGTACATATCCTTTGTGAGGAGCAGGGCTGAGGGGTCCTAGATCCCAGGTCTGGGGGCTCAGAAAGAGGATGTGACTCCCCAGGGGCGAGTGCTCCGTTCTGCAGTTTATGCCAACCACTGATTCCTCCCGTGACCCCAGGACAGAGTACCCTTAACTCCTCTTTTAGAGATGAAGAGCATCAAGGGCAGAGAGGGCACGGGGTTGCTCGAAGTCAAGTGGCTCAGACAGAAACTCAGCCAGAATCCTGACCTTGGGTGTTTGGGGAGCTGGCCCCTCGCCCCACGGCAGGCGATCCACAGCCCCCCAACACTGCTGTGTTCATTATTGAGAACACTGCACAGTTTCTCAGACCAGTTATTTGGTATTCCTCTGAGTGGAACTCAGAGACAGCCTCACTCCCCAATACACGGTGAACAGGAGGTCTGTCTGTATGTTATTTCATGAGCTCCCTGATTTGGGGGAGACTTAGTGTTTTCTGACTCAGTTTCAGTCCTGTAGATGGCGATCTGATAATAGCATCATCTCTCCCTGCATGGCTCCCACCGTGTTGCTGTCCTATGACGAAGTCCCCAAAGACCCCCAGCCTTTCTGAGACCAGAAAGCTTCGAGACTGGGTTGGAAAGCCCTTTCCCACCACATGCCTGGTGACAGCCCGGCCAGCTGGGCCCGGGGCTCAGGTCCTCAGCCCTTCCCAGCGCCCTGTCTGCAGCCTGGGATCTGCAGTGCTCCTGGGTCCCAGGCTCCGTGGTTATCTGGGGGGGATGGCTGGGGCTTCTGCCCTCTGGCTGTTCCCACACAGGCTGGCCGAGGTTTGTCTCTCAGTGCTCCCGCCCCTCTCCCCAGCAATCCCCCTGGCGCTGCGAATTCAATGGGCTATCAGGCTTGCCCATCACTCTCACGCCCCCCTCCATTACCCCTGAATAGGTGGGATCCAGACAGACACAGGCACTCCCAGCCCCAAGGCCCCAGTCAATCTCTCCCAGGACCACCTGGGACTTAGCAGCTCTGACAGACTACCTGCCTTACCGTGCTGAGTACCACCAACAGCCTCTCCTTCTTTTGTTTGGCAGTGGCGCATTCTTAAAACAGCAGCTTGCGCTAGATGCCAACATGCTCAGATTGCCTGGTCTGTGCTGCTAAGATTCTGCTGTCTGTGTCCAGTCACAGACAGAGGTTGAGATCTCAGCGGCCCCCAGTGTCTCTCTCCCCTGGATTTGCTGGCAGGGACTGGTTGCTTCTCCTCCTTCCTTTGGCTTTCCCAGCTGCTGCAGCCTCCTGTTACACTGCAAAGGCAGGCCTGGGCCAGGCAGGACGGGCTATGTGCCTGGCTTGTTTTTTTTGGTGGTGGTAGAGGGGTGGATATTGGGCATAGGTCCCTTTAGGGTCCACATCTGCTGGGTTGGGGCTCAGCCAAAGGTGGCTGGCCGGTCCAGTTGCTGGGCTGTGGCCGCGGCAACAGGGAGCCGGCTGGCAGCTTTCTGCAGGATGCTAATGAGGGCAGTTGCAGGCAAGGAGGGAGGCATGCTTTTGTTCTGCACTTGTCCTTGCTGGAGGGTCCTCAGAGAGAGAAAAGGGGCCCTCCCCAGACCCAAGTGGCCTTGATTAGCCTGCTGTCACTCACTTTGATGGCTCAGAGGTGGGGAGGGACAGGAAATAAGCTGATCCTGTGCCATCACTGTGCTTCTCAGCGAGTGTCCTACAGAATCAAGAGTTCAAGGTCAGCGTGGAGAAGGCCACTCCTTCCTTTCTTACTTTCCCACACTAAGCCTTTGCTGTATCTGAGATGCCCCCTAGACTCCTACTACCAGGAACAGATCTGTTAGACTATTTCCGATGCTACGTCTGTGGGTTCCACCACGGGTGGGGGCCCTCCTCTTTCTGAACTCACAGGGCGTCTGGAACCGTGTCTGAGCTCCACTTGCCATGTGTCCACATTTGAGGCTTGGCCTCCTCTCTGTGAATGTGAGCCGCTCAGTGCTGGGACACTGTGATGGTGACTAGTGGCCCCATCCTGCCCAGAGTGGGGACCACCACCGAAGGGGTGCTCTGTAAATATTTACTGAGTGGTTATACCAGCCCCCAGGATGGATGAACACAAATGGATCACTTGCTTCCTTCATGTCACAGATGGGGACAAATGTGTGCCTTGGACAAGCTCACACAACCAGATGAAGATTCAGTCTCCCAGCCCTGCTCCAGGCCTCCTCTAGAGCAGAACTTCTCAAATTTGGGTCCAGGGGCACCCAAAAATCTGGAATAGAGAATTCAGGCAGGATATAAACAGGAATGGGAAAAAACATTCCAACCTCTGACCTGAACTGAGACTCTCCTGCCTTTGTTAAGTAAGCAGCAAATCACAGCCGCACCAGCAGTGTCCGTGAGGCTGGTAGCCAGTGGGCGTCCCATCTCCGTTGTGGTGGATAACCGACCGTCAGTTAGGAGCATTCCCACCTTGAAATGATGGTTCGTATCAGACCTGTTGCTAGATCTTGTTACTCAATTCACTGATAAAGAGGCACACACGTGGTATCATAATTTTTAAAAATACTTTGACAATGGTATTTCAGAACTATTCGTTTTCATCGTAATTCTGTATATTTTGTTTTCTGCCTTTTGGGCATTAATTTAAAAAGGGATCGTAGACTTTGCCACACTGCCCAGGAGGTCCACGGCATCCAAGAGGTTAACATGCTGGCACAAAAGGGCTTCCGGAGCTGAGCCTTCAGCCCAGAGGCTTGTCTTTCCTGGCCCAGGGAAGGGCTTCGTGTCCATGTCCATTAACTGCGGCCTCTCTCCCTGACCCTTTTAGGTTGGGGGAGAGGCAGGCCCTGCTGGCGTGATCAGAGGGTGCATGATGTAGGCTTCACCACTCCAACAGCCGCCCCTTGACCTGTCACATGCCAGGTACTGGCCTTAGTGGGAAACAGCAAAGAACAAAATTCTTTTCTTGACAGAGTTTATATTCTTAGTAGAGAGATAGAGAATAAACATCAGTTAGGTGGGAGTAAATGCCAATGAGAAAAGTGAAACCAGAAGAGAGAATGGGAGTATACGTGTGAGAGGGTGTTGCAGTTTTAGGAGGGAGGAGCAGGAGGGCCCGATAAATGGGCATTGGAGTCAAGACCTGGGGGAGATGAGGCAGCAAGCCCCACAGGTACCTGGGAAAAGGTGTAATGGAAGAGAGGACAGCACGTGCAAAGGCCTCGAGGCCAGCTGTGGCCGACACGGACAGGGAGCAGCAGGGTGGCAAGTGTGGCTGGAGTGAGGAGTGCGAGATGTGTCAGGGAGGTACCGTGTCAGGTACCTAAGACATCATGAGGATGTGGGCTTTTATTTTTCCATTGGAGGGTTTTGAGTAAACGAGAGACATGGTCTAGCCAAGAATGGTGGCACACACCTGTAATCCCAGCCACCAGGAGACTGAGGAAGGAAGATCCTTGTCACCAAGAATACAAAGGACGGGTGTGTGTGTGTGTGTGTGTGTGTAGAGCTCAGTGGTAGGGCACTTGCCCAGCATGACTGAAGCCCTGGGCTCAGTCACTGGTACTGGAGAGAGAGGGGTGAGGGGGGAAGGGAAGAGGGAGGGAGGGAAGGAGGGATGTCTCAAACACCATGTTACTTCATGAGAGAGAGAGAGAGACAGAGACAGAGAGAGAAATCTAACTTAAATTCCTGGCAGTCATATTAAGAACAGGCTGAATGCAGGCATAGGCCAAAGTGGGGACACAGGGGCCCTGTTCAGTAGTAACAGACGAGGGGCTTGGATAGAGCACAGCAGTGGAGGGGGTAGGAAGTACTAGAAGTCTGGATATATTTAGAAGGCGTCAAGATTTCCTGATGAGGGGCTGGGGATTTAGCTCAAGTGGCAGAACACTTGCCTAGCAAGCAGAAGGCCCTGAGTTCGATCCCCAGCACCTCCCCCAAAAAGATTTCCTGATGGATCCCCCACGGGGTGTGTTAAGAGAAGCCCTAGCTGACTCCGGGTTTTGTCCCTGCAAGGGAAGGGGTGGGAGGAGCCAGGCAATCTTCCACAGAGCTCAGTTTGGGACATCTTAACATGGGTTGGTTCCAGATGCCTGTCAGGGGCGTGGCCTGGACTGGAACACTAACGTTGGGGGTACCTGTGTTTGGATGGTGTGTGATATAGAGAGATTGGCTTGGATATCAGCAGCCAGCCCGTGAGCAGCTACCTGCGCTGGGTCCTGCATCAAGGGTCCCATCTCACCCATGATCACAACAAACCGAAGTTGCTAGTGTCACTCTCACTGTGCAGATAGAGGAACGAAGACCCTGGAGGGCAAGTCACTGAATCACACTGCCAGGATATGTGTTCCACTTTGGAGCTCAAGCCTTAACCCATGTCATGCTACTGTGGTTCCTTCTTTGGGGCTTCATAGGACTTCTCTCCCTCGCTCCCTTCCTCCTTCCTTTCTTCCTTCCTTCCCTCTTCAAGATAATTACCTTTAGCTTTCAAAAATCTGTGGAAGAGGTCGAACTGTAGTTTGAATTACAACTTGCAGATTTAAATTCTTTTTCTTAAATTTTTTTTACAATGGGCATTTTCTCACAGGTTTGAAAAGAGAATAATGTAATAAATGGCACGAATCCATACTCGATGTCAGCACTTGTCACTGTGGGTAATTGTGTTTCTTCTATACCTGCATCCCTCCCCATGCTCCTTGTATCAATCACCATGAAGCAAATCTCAGACATCATGTTACTTCATCTGTAAATTCAGGTAAAATCCTTATTAGTTAATTTAATTTAAAAAATATTGATTGTCCATCCACTCTGTCAGGTTGGTATGCTACATGCTGGTAAATTCCTACTCATCTCTCCAATGTCGCTCCTCCCTGGAAGCCTTCCCTGATTTGTCTTTCCCCCAGGGGAGGTTAATAACTCTTTACAGGACATGGAGACTGTATACCTCCCTCACAGCCCTCACTGTTTCTCTGTAATTGATTTCATTTTTTAATATGAGGAGAAACTCTAATGTAGTGCTGAAGAGACTTGGAATCAAATAAACTTGGATTGAGATTCTGGATCCACTTACTCCTGAGTTTAATTTCTTAGGACCACACTCTTATCAGTCAAACAGGGATACAGTCCTCACTTCGCTCTAGGAGAAACAGGTGAGGTATGTGCCTGGCACAGAGTGAGTATTTCGAAGCTGCTTGTCTCTGTCACCATGCTGAGTGGAGGGCAGGGCCAGGACCACTTCCTGTGTGCATCCTGGATCCGGGAGGCCTCTGTGTAACAGTACGGGGAGGGGACAACCACCAAATGACCACCAAATGGGCACACTCAGTCCCCACAAGGGCAAGTTCTCTGACAAGAAGACCTTCTGGGCTCGCTTTTAAGGAGGCAGTACAAATTTTTGGAAGTACTTGATTTTGTCTTTTAATGTCTAATTATTTTATTTTTAAAGCACAAACTTGCCTCCCCCAACATTCTTCATTACAGAAACTTTGGAAAGAATAGAAAGAGAATAGCAAGTGCAGGGCCCTGATCTCGAACCCCAGCACAAAAAAAAAAAAAAAAAAAAAAAAGAAGAAAAAGCCATAAATTCAGATTCAGCCTGGGTCACGAATGAGTACTTTTGTGTATTTCCTTTCTAAAATTTGTGTCTTTCTTAATTTGTTTGTTTCTTTCTAAAATTTGTGGGTTTTCTTAATTTGTGAGACTGTACTTACATTTTGTTTGATTTTTACATTTGGCTCCAGCTTTCTAAGGTCACCTTCATTCTAAAGGTTGAAGTTTGAGAGGCTGGGGTGCGTTAGGAGACTCTGGGTTTGATCCCCAGCACCACACACACACACACACACACACACACACACACACACAAAGTTGAAGTCTGAACTTTCAGACAAAAGCTCCAGGCATGAAGCAACAGATGGTCTGGGTGGGGCTTCTAGATGGAGAAAGAAGTGGCCAAGTGCCCGCTGGTGCAAGGCATTCAGATGCATTACTCTTTGGCCGATCTGCTGGAATATTACTGGGAAACGGAGGCTCAGAGAAGGAAGAGACTCACTCAGGTCATGCAGCTGGTGGAGGGTGAGGATCTTGACTCCCGCTTCCTTCTTGGCCTCAGGAACTCCAGCACTGAGCCCATTCACCCTCTCCTGCTTCCTGCCATGTTCCACCTCCCCCTGCGTGTTTAAAGCTCCTAATTGCACACCTCTAGTGGTGGGGGGCTCACAACTTTGCAGAGTCATCTCTCCCATTACTAGACAATGCTAGTAGGCATCTCTTTCTCTCATTGAACAAAATCTAGACTTTTTGTGACATTTGTCATCTCCATGTGGTCAGAGGGCACAGGACACAATTTCTCTCTCTGATCTGAAAAATTCCCACAGATATCTGGACATAGAGACCCTCAAGTATGTTTCTCTTCCTGCTGGAAATGTCTCTCCTTCCAGATATTTAATAGACTAATGGCAAAATTAATAGCGAGTGAGAGGAACACTTTTAGTCAAGATACCGTAAAGTCAGCTGCAGGGCTCCGAATGCCTGGAAGTGTGGGCTGGGCTGGCCTTTTATCCCAAGTGGTAAGACAGGCAGTCTGTGTTGCTTTGGCATTTTCGCTTCAGGTGAGATGGACCCTCTCCCCATCCACTGAAGCGGAACTCACCCTTCTGTCCCTGGCCGGGGCGTGTCATCCCTGCCTGAAGCCTCAATCTCTATCCCTAAAAGGTTGAATTCCAAGCCTCTGTTTCCAGTTCAGGTCTCACGCCTAAATGCCAGACCAAAATATCACATGTCGCCTGGGCTGCACCAGAACTCAGCATCCCTGGATCCTTGCTCAATGCTTGTTTTGCCCACTAAGTCCTGCATTCCCCAAGGGCAGCACTATGGGGCTGTGGTGCTTGGAGAGAACCTAGCATGAAGCACACCCTTAGGAAAGGGTTGGTAAATCAGTGAATACTGAACTCTTCTCACCTGCCACTCTCCTGGCTTTCTCCAGTTTAAAAACGAGCGCCAATACCCAGTCACAGACTAGGTACCACCCTGACTACTTGTCTGAGCCCATCCCTCCTTCTAGCACCTACAAAGTTTATTCCTCCTGCCCCTAAAGCCACTTTTCTGTCCTGCAGTTCTCTCCATGTGTTTCTAATCCCAGCTGCCTCTGTCCCTCTCCTGGCTCCCTTCCAGAGCCCACTCCTTGCTCCCTACCTCCCAGCCTGTTCTCCAAGGTGCAGTGCAAGGCTGCACGTGTCACATATTTGCCTAAAGTCCTCTAATTGGCTCTGAGGTGACTGTGAGGTAAGGAGCACACCAACCCTCCCTTGAGTCTCTGGCAGCCCAAGCTTAGTAAGGCCCCCGAAGACCCCTCTCCTGACCATGCTCTGCTCTCCAGCCAGGGGATCCCTCACCAGTGCCTGCTGCCTTCCTTTCTGCTCTTCCCAGCCTGGAAGTGCTCTTCCCACACTCCTCAGCCCCATTGCTCAGCTCCTTTCTCCCAGGGTCCAGGGCAATGCCTCCTTGGCTGCACTGACCTTCCCAAGTGCAAATCTCCAGCCTGGGGCTCAGCTCTCACCTCCAGATTCACCATCTCCAAACCAAACCGGAAATCCTGTCTCCTATGCACAAAATGCCCTCCTGCAGTCTTCCCCATCCCGGCCTGCTCTAGCCGAGCAGGCTAAAATTCTCGAAATTACCCTGGTATCTCTTTCTCGCGCATTCCAGCTCAGATCTAGACTCAATCCACTTATCCCCAGCTCCACAGCTGCTCCTTGATCCACGCTGCTGCCATCTCTGGCCTGGAGCCTTGCCCAGCCTCCTACCAGCCTTCCCTGTTCTTCTCTTCTTGCTCCTCACAGTCTCTTCTCCACCCAGCAGCCAGATCAAGTCTCTCCCGCTTAAAACTCTCCCGAGGCTTCCTGGTGTCCGCAGGAGTAAAAGCCAAAGTCTTCACAGTCATGCACAAGGCCTGAATGAGTGAATGCCCTGCAGCCTTCCCAACCCCTCTCATCCCTTCTCCCTGTGTCACAGCCCCAGCCCTGCCAACAGCTCTCCATTTTCCCTGCCCAGGGCCTTTGCGGTTGCCTGAAATCCTCCGCTCTCCAACAGCTGACCATCTTGCTCCTCACCTCACCCCACTCAAATGTCACTGCTGAGAAGAATCTTCCTGTCTCCTGAGCCTGCCTAGACTTTCCCGTGTTGCCATCTGCCCCACTTTGTCTACTTGTTTGTTTGTTTGTTTCCTGGCTGATCCTTCCAGAACATCTGCTCTGTGAGGAGAGCGACTGTTGGGCTCATTGCTGTGCTCCTAGCCTGGATGGTGCCTGGTCTACAGGAGCCTGCCGCCCCCTCTGGTGCTGGGGATCGCACTGTGGCCTTGCGGATGCCTTGCAACTGCTCTCCTGCCGAGCTGCATCCCCAGAAAGGAGGCTCTCAATAAATAAACGAATGAATGAACCTTGGATTTAATACTACCTTTATCTGATCTCCCAGACCAGCGCCCCAATTCACTTACTCTTAGTGCTCATATGCCTACTTCGAAGCATTTAGTGTAATTGCAGGGACACAGATGCATCGTGGAAGCTCTGTCTTGTTCACTACTGTATTTCCAGTCCCCCCATAGGCACGTGTTGAATGAATGAATGAAACAAAGCCAGGGTGTTATTGGAGAAAGTGACAATCTAGTAGGTGCTTGGCAGAAGGACCGAGCCCTGGGCTGGACATTAGGATGTCTGGGGTTAGCCTTATCTCTCCTACTAATGTGGCCTTCAGGTGGACCCTTTCTGGGTCAGTTTCCCAGCCGATAAATGAGGAGTAAGATGGCAGCAGTCGGGATGAACCCAAAGGCCAGGAGAGACTGTGATTCCTGAAGCCAGTGCCCTGGCTTGAGTCCACTGCTGGCCTGGAGCCCTCATTGAGGAGCAGGGTGGTGCTGGAACTGCTGGGCAAAACTTTGGCCTCAGGCCGTCTACCCACTGGCCTGGCGGGGCTCCCTGGACCCGCCTTCTCCTTTCTTGGCTTGTGGGTGGGTGGGGGAGGCGGCAGCAGGAGGGCCTGCTCGATCTTTCCCCCTGGGGGGTCCTGGCCATAAATCTTCCCAGCCCAGTGGGTTGCCTGGGACCCGGGACTCACAGCCAGTGTGTTCCTTGGGGAGGCTGGCTTGGGGCTGGTGCTTCCTGCCCTTCAGCTCCCTGTGCAGGGGCCCCCTGTGGGGACGAGCACCATGCGATCAGATCATAACCTTCCTCTGAGCCCGGGCAGCCCCTGCCCTGAGAGTTGCCAGTCTTCCTCCGGTCAGATCATGAGCTCCCATGGCACTGCTTTGGGCGGCCCGCCCTGGGCCCCAGCCGGGAAGGTCCTCTTACCCGGTTTGTGCCATAGAATCCTCGGACAACCTGGCGCAGCCTACGGATCCTTCCTCAGAGAAGTGTTTTAGATGTACAACATAAAATGCCTGATGTTTCAAAGGAAATCAATTCTATTGAAATACATTTACCAAAAAATTAAAAATTATGCAAAAAATTTATGTGTATCGCTGTAATGTACTCAATGACAAGATCGCGTGGAAAGTCCAGTGACTGTTACGCTTCCATTGTGATAAACATGAATGACGCATTCGGACGTCTGCTGCAATCATACGGTGATAGGAAAATATCACAGAGGGCTGTGGCTTGTGGCCTTCATAACTAACAGGGAAAAATGGTAAGTTTTCATCAGTGAAATACAGATTGAGGGTTTTCTCTGTCCAAGTTGATGAATGTTGAGTTCTGTCTGTAGGCCCCTAGAAAGGGACTGCTAGGTGAAGGGGGGCAGGTGTCTGCAGTCCTGAGTGGACAACAGGGGGGCTCAGCGCCAGCCTGCTTCCTCTGAGCCGTATCAAACACAGAACTGTGGCAGTCTGTTACTAGAATCCCGATGTCAGACCTGGAAGGCACAGCGCTTCCCGCAGACGTCCCAGGAGTGGCCTGGTTCTCGGCCTGTGCTGGCCAATGTTAAGCTTCAGAGGTTCGGCTCCTTCTCTCGGACACCCGCATGCCAGGGCTGGAGCGCCCCGGAGGGGCAGCGACCTGTGCTCTCCTTTACACACACACAGGCGAGCCAGGCCCCGTGCCTGCCCCTCAGCTACAGGGTACAGAGAGACAGGCCCCGCCCTGGAGCAAAACCGTTTTAGTCACTCAACAATCACTGTCTGAGCTTTTGCTCAGACCGGAGGCAGACACTGTGCACACTGAGATTGAACTTCACCTTTGCTGTTGTTGAGCGTGTGCACGGCATTGTGCTCAGTATTAGGTTCTGAGACAAACAAGTACCTTCTCTCTGAGGAGACAGATACTAGACTAGCAAAGATGCAAATCAGTGTAGAATATCAGTTTGTCGTAAAGGCAGGGAAGACTGCTGGAGGAGAAGGAAGCCAAAGATGCCTTCCTGGAGAGAGTGACCTTTGACAGAAGAAATGGAGGGTCAGTTTGCCAGGCCCGCGGCGGGGGAGGGCGCTCCAGGCAGAGGGCAGAGCGGCAGGGAGCTGCCCCTGGAGCAGGAGGTGCCAGGTCGGCTGATGAGGCTGGAGAGGAGGGTGCAGAACATTCCCCTAGCCCTCAGGCCCGAGGGAGGAAGTTGGACGGTATCTTAAAGGCCAGTGAAAACCATCACAGGGTCTCACAGTAGCTGTTTGAGTAAGGCGCTCTCTCAGCCTGGCATTGAAGACACTAAGGAGAAGAGGCATTGTAGCACTGCATGAAGGAAGAACTCCCTTCTGCGGCCCTGCTTTCTTCAGGCCGAGTGCTCTGCCCGGCTGGCTTCCCCACCCTGTCTTTCTACGCAGTTCAACCATCCACGTAACTTTTCTCTCAGCATCGCCTTGTCCAAGATACCTGCCTCAAGGGCAGTCTTCAGTGGCTTTGCGCTGTCCCACATTGTGGCATCGATGTGTGCTGTTTCCCGCATCAATGACGGTTACATGCCAATGTCCACTTTCCCTTACTCCAAACCACCACTGGAGTGGGTAGAGGCGGGGGCTGGAGGGAGCGGAAATTGGGAAATCCTCAGCAGCGAACGGGCCGGCCCCTGCCCTCCGCAGCCAGTGTGGGATTGGAGTAGACACTGCCACCTACCGGCGACAGATGAAATGGCAGACAAATGGGGCGGGGAGGAAGGGGACTTCCGGAAATAGTGCAGGTCGGCTGGGGTTTTCCTGAAGGATAATCACATGAGCTCTGCCTAGAAGGAAAGTCTAATGGCTTCAAGAGGCAGAGCGGGGCTGGGTAGAGAAGGGAGGAAATAAGCATTAGTGGAACAGCCGCTTGTAGGTGAGGACCCAGGATTCAGGCCCAAGGAGCTGCTGGGACGAGTGTCCGGACCTCAGACCTAAACCAGACTAGCAAAGGGGCCCAGGTTGCTACCATAGCATCGGGGCTGTCCACACATCTGGGGAGACAACCCCTTCCCCGGTGGGAGGACTCCCCGAGAGCAGGACCAGCTCCGAAGCCGAATGTCTGCCCACACTGCCCTTTCCTGGAACAACTTGTTTTGCCTTGAGGTTTGGGACTTTGACCTGGGAGCTGTGTTTTCCTTCTATTAGTCACCTGATGTTCTTCCTGCTCAAATCACCCCCCGCTGGAGGTCCCCAAAGCCCGCCCAAGGAGTCCTCGCCTTTGCTCAGGGGATTTGGGGGAAGCAGGGAATATTTGGGTGAGGAAGGCAGGACCTAGGAATTGGGCGCCGATGGCAGAGGCCGGACTCTTGTACCCCGAGGCACTGGCCAGTAGGGGTGGATGTCCTAGTGGTGACTTATCCGTCCATCTGTCCTCCCTTGACTCCTGGGATGCTCCTGTTTTCTGGGGATTTGTCTTCCTGTTCCATCCTGCCTCCCCTTCCTTTGCGACACGGTGTATGGAGCTGCATCCTGGGCCCTCACGCCTCTCCTGTCTCTGGACACACATAGGCACATATACACAGACACACACAGGTCCTGGAGGGGTGACATGTGCTCCCATCCTGAGTTACATCCCTGTACGGCAGGTGTCTCCACTCCAGACCCAGGTAATCTGCTTTCCATACAGCTCCTCGGAAGGGCCCATGCACCACACACACAATACATCTAAGCCTGTAGCCTATTCCCCACCCCCGACTTACTCTGGCTCCTTCTGAGGCACCCCCACCCACGCACTTAGCTACCAGAGCTGAAATGTAACCTGGGAGTCACCTCCCTCCACGTCCCAGCTGGTCACTATCCTAGAGACCACGCCCCGCTTTTCTGCCTCCTAAGCAGGTGCCCCTTTCTCTGATGCTCCTTTTACTTTCCCAAATGCACCTCTGACTGCGACTACCTTGCCTGAATCCCTGAGGACGGGGTTAGTGGATGTTGGTTTGATTCGACTCCATTCCTTAGATTCCAGCCATCGATTCTCTGGCTGTTTATTAACAGGCACAGTGTCTGCTCCAGACTGCGCTCGTGGTCTCACACCCAGCCAGAGCAGACAGGAGAACAGGATCCACCTGTACGGGAGGTGTCACTCAAGTCCATGCTAAATACCCCTAGAATACCAGCCGTGATTGGTAAGGGGCCACTGCGCGAGTACATGCAGCGAGCAGGGGCAACTCGAGATGTCTGAGTACTCCCCCCGGCAGAGCCATCCTGCTTTGGAGAGGGCGCCAGCCGGTCCTCTGAACGGCAGTTTGTTAGCTTTGGGCAGGGAGGCTGTGGAGGAGCCTGCTCTGGCCCTGGCTGCTGGGTTCTTCCTTCTTCCCTCCCTCCCTCCCTTCCTTCCTCCCTTCTTCCCTCCCTCCATTCCTCCCTCCTTCCCTCCCTCCGTTCTTCCCTCCTTCCCTCCCTCCCTTCCTCCCTCCCTCCCTTCCTTCTTCCCTTCTTTCTTCCCTCCCTCCCTTCTTTCCTCCCTCCCTGCCTCCTTTCCTTCCTTCCTTCTTCTCTCCCTCCATTCCTCCCTCTCTCCCTCCATCCTCTGCCTTTTCTCCCTCCCTTCTTTCCCTTTGTCCACAGGCAGGGGGTGGGAGTTACCGGTGAGTGTGATTAAAATAGCTAGCGGTAGCACTTGTGAACTCAGGGCCTGCACCTGAGCAGGGGATCACAGTGCTGAATCCAACCCTATGACCACCTGCTTTCGGCTCTTCGCCTTCAAATTCATCCACATTCAACTTGCTAAAGCCCCTCTTCTCTGAGAAGTGGCCTCAGTCGCATGCACCTTGCTATGTCCCTTGGTGCAGATGGACAAATAAACTTGGTCACTGTGAATCCTGGTCACTGTGCCCTGGAGCTTTCTGAGGAACCCTAAATACCTACCTGCCTGGAGCCCAGACTCGGGACAGCTTGAGGTCAGAGACATGAACATCATCGGAAAGGGCTTTTTCCAAGGTCCCTTCGGGCCAGCAACAGACACAAGTCACACAGGCACCCACACAAGCAACGAGGTGCACACACTGCAGAGGGGGATGCTGTTGCTCACTAGCTGGAGAGGGAGTACAGCTTGGCTGTCCGTCTCCCAGCTTCTAGTATTCCTGGATGGTTGGGGCAAGCAGGCCCTGGGCCTCCATAGGTCCTTGAGCCATTCTTGGTTCCTGAGTTGGGGGCTGGAGTGATGCTGTGATCCTGTGGGGTCTCCCTGTTTCTAGGGGCGGGTGAGCCTTTCTCCAGGCTGCTCCTGGCTGTACACTGGCCTTGGTTCCTGGGAGCATCCTTCCTTCCTTCCTCTGCAGCAGGGCTGTATTCACTGGCTTCCGCCCCAGGGAAGGGTGGGGACAGATCTGAGGGTAGGCACTGAGGCCTCTAAGTTCAGGTCTCGTCTGAGGGAGGCCTCGCTGGTTTCCAGGGCCCACGCAGGGTCGGCTGGGCTGGGAAGGCTGGAGGCTGGGACCTTCAGGCTCTTTATGATCCATGGGAGTGGTGGATTTAGGAAACCACTGGGCTGGGCCAGGATGTGGGGGCCATGTAGCTGGATTGTCCCGGGAGAGGGCACGGGGTCTGGCTTAGTAGGGCACGGCAGGTGAGAAGAGCAGGCTCTGGGGGAAGTGGGCAGCTTGGAGCCTTCCTGGGTCTCTGGGGTTTTCCCCAGGCTTCCTGAGCCAGCCAGCCGATTTCTTAATCCCAGGAAGCCCCACCCACCGTGCTCATTTAGGAAGGACGGACAATGTGTCACTTGTTCCCTCAGAGCCTGGCCATACTGCAGGGAAGCTGCACTCAGGCAGAGCCTCTGGGGTGATCTGGGGGCTGTATTCACTGGCCCACGAGGGCTGGGACTTCCCCACATCTCCCCGCCCCACAGAACCTCCTCCTTAGCTGGTCTCTGAAGGGTGGCCTGAATGCCAGTTTAGTGGGCTGGGCACCGGCCAGGGAGGCCTGGCCAGGGAGCTCATTTCCATGGGAGGGAGGGCACTTTTCCTCCACCACCCACCTGTCCTCCCTCCACCACCTCCCTCTCTCTCTTCCTTACTCACTCTTGTCCTCCAGGGCCAGACCGGCTCGGGTGGACCTCAGGTGAACACTGCCAGGCCCCACACAGCTGCAAGAGGCCAGACACCGGCAGCGGAGTAAAGACCCAGGAGCTACCTGCAGTCATGCTGGCCCTTAACCTGGTCATTCTGGGCCTGCTCACTGCAGTGCCGCCTGCCAGCTGTCAACAAGGTAGCACAGGACGGGGGCAGTCCTGGTGGCTGCAGGGAGAAGAGCCTGGGCTGGGCACTGGGGACCCGGGGAGGATGGGGTCGTGTCCTGGCATCTCCCACCCCAACACCTGTACCAAGAGGGGAGCAAGCGTGCGCCAGCCAGTCCTCTGTCTGGAGCTTGGGACCAGCAGGGAAAATGCTGGGTCTAGGAGTCAGGGCACGATCGGGAGTTGAGACCTAAGCCTCCAGCAAGAACTGGAGAGGGCCGGGCTCTGAAGGCAGGGGTTAGGGCCACACGGACGGTGAGAGGGCGCAGGCCACCTCTCCAAGGCAGGGCAGGCTTGCTGGGGGAGGGCAGTGCTGGCAGGGTTTGCTGTGGCTTTGAGCTGAGCACTCGCTGTCTCAGCTTCCTCCGGCTCGGGCTCTGTCACGGCTGTGTGCTGTGTGGCTTTAAGAAATCATTGTCCCTCTCTCCCCAACCCCCGATATTGAGTTTTCTCACCCATAAAATGAGGACAGTAAACTGTAACCCGCCGCTTCCCAGAGACCGGGTGTGTGCCCAGAGCAGCGCCACACCCCAAGGCCTGGCACCCTCCCTGCTCTGTCAGGCTGCATCCTTGGCCGGATCTGGCGACTGCAGTGGGACTCGGTCCGGGGAGGGCTGGCAGAGGTGGATGCAGAGAACCCTCCCCTGGGCTTTCCTACATATTTGCTCTGCTCTGTCTCCCAGGTCTTAGAGGTTCTCGGGGGAACTGAAGAGACCGGAGAGGTTGAGTAGGACCCAGACCCTCTTTCTCCTGTCCCAGGCTCTGCCCCTTCCTTGCTCTGCATGCTCAATCCAGAGCCATGCGGGAGGGTGAACAGGATTGAGGCCCTTCCTGTGTCAGGAGGTAGCAGGAGGGGGCCTCCTGGGGTTGCTGCTGGTGCTGGAGAGAGAGCTGAGAAAGCAACAGGTCTGTGCCACTGTTTCTCTGGGGGCAGTGAGTCTAAATGCTGATCTTTGCAGGGTAACCATATTGTGTATCTTCTGCCACTCCTGGTGCTAAATCGGGTCTGACCTGGCCACAGGCCAGAGAGTTCCACAATCCTCCCTCCTTCTCTATGCTTGCCAGCCTCAGAAAGAGCTCAAAGAAGAGACTGGATTTTTCCCTGAAGCAAGAGAGATTGAGGGTAGACTCAAGGGAGGACTTTTGAATGGGAGTAAGGCAGAGTGAGGTTTTTCTGATGTCCAGCTTGAACCTCTTATAATATAGGACAGCTCTAGGGATACAGATGTTATGTTAGAAGGAGGAACCCCAGATGTTTCCTGTTGACCTCTGCTCTGTCCTGCGACCCTTACCTCTGAGTACCTTTCCTCCGCAGGGCCCTGGAGCATAGTGATGCCTGGGAAAGAGGCGAGCTCTTGGGGCTGCTAGTGGTCAAGAGGCAGAGACTTCTGGGAGATCTCGGGGGTTAGAGTTGCTGGCAAGGGTCAGAAAGCAGAGAAGGTACATGGCTGGGGCCTGGGCTGGTCTCTGGCCGCTGTCCTCTGGGCACCCGCTGGAGGAGCCACCAGCCTTGAAACTTCCTTCCTGGCCCTCCTCCCTCGGTTCACTGGGAACCCGGCCGATCTCCCACCTTCCCAGGCTCCTCCCAGAGCAGCTTCGGGGTACAGAACAGGATCTTCCAGATACCAGCTTCAACTCAGCAGCTCTGGGCCACCCCAGAGCTGCAGGCCGCCTCAGTCTGCTAGCGCCTAAGAGCAGGAGGGCAGCCACTCCCAGCTGGCGAGGCCTAGGCCAGCTGTCCAGAAGGCTGCCCTTTCGTCCCTGGGGCCCAGGCGCTCGCCGGGGGCCCTGCATGTGACCCTGGGGGGAGGTGGCAAGGCTCTGGGCAGCCGGGAGCTCAGACACGCCCCCTTAATCCTGTCCTCCTTGGCTTCTCGGGCCTTCTTTGAACGTCTGTCTTCTTTTCCTCCCAACTCTGTCCTTATTCTCATGCTCAGCAAGGTCAGATGGGCCCTCATTCCACCCCTGCAACCCCAGAATGTCTTCCTTGGTCCTGCAGGGGCTGATGGACTCCAACTCAGGCCCCCGTTAGGGGCAGGAGGCCCCTCCCTCGTTGGTCCTGCCCTTGCAGCCCTGCTCTCCTTTTCAGGCCTGGGCAACCTTCAGCCCTGGATGCAGGGCCTCATCGCAGTGGCTGTGTTCCTGGTCCTCGTTGCCATCGCCTTTGCCGTCAACCACTTCTGGTGCCAGGAAGAGCCGTGAGTGCTGCCGAGGGCCCTGGGCTGGGCTGCCCCAAGCTGGCAGGGCACCCCCGACTGCGGCTGTGGCTCTAGCGGCAGTGAGAAGGGCCTCGGAAACCCTGGGTCAGTCCTCCGGCTGCGTAGAAGGGGACAGACTCAGGGTCACAGGGTGAATTGGTGACAGTCAGAAGTGGCACCCAGGCTTGTGTCTCCCAGACCTTGGCTCTGTCCGTCTGTCCCATACCTCCCTGTGAGTTTTGGGGAGGGAATGCCTTGTCTCCTTGGGATCTTGATGTTCCCATCTGTAGAGTCAGGACAGCCGGCCAGGCTTCCTTCTGGAAAACAAGGTTCCGTCCTTCCAGAGGGTCAGCAGCCTTGCAGAGGGGCCTCGGACCGGACAAGCAGAGTGCAGAGTGCAGCGCACGGCCTGAGCCGGTCTGGGGCGGCCGGAGAAGGTCTCCAGATGGAGCGACTATCCCGCAGCCTGAGCACTGGGGGAGGGCAGTGTGGGAAATGTGCCTGGGTCTGCTGGCACGAAGCCACCCTGCACCCGCCAGGCCAGACCCCGGTGCCAGGCTGCATCTGTCCCCGGGACAACTTTTCTTGCTCTCATAAAGGTGGCCTGGTGGCCAGGCAGGGGTCGGCAGCAGCCCTGTGCAGCCTGCAGCTCAGTGGTGGGGAGGGATGAGGAGGCCAAGATGAGGAAGGGGAGGTGACAGGACCTGAGTGGCCCTGGGCATGGATTCTGGGCTTTATCTTATGCCAGGGGAGTCCAGCAAAAAGTCTGTAAGTTTGACCCTCGCTGATGCAGGGCAGGTGGGAGACGTCTGTAGGTGTGGAAGGGACGGAATCTGGACCCAGGGATGGCAGAGGTGATGTGGAGAAGGGACAGGTCTATGCGCTGTCCAGGAGGTGGGCCCCTGGGAGCTGGTGGATGAACACAGCAGGGGGCGTATGGGGAAGACAGACAGGGGCGATGTCCAGAAACCTCACTGAAGACACAAGAGAATGCAAATTTAGGGGCAACTGCTGAGTTTAGTTTGGGCTGTATTAGGTTGGACACGCCTGTGGGGTTCCAGGGAAAGACAGGTGGGGACAGCCTACAGTGCGGTGGGTTTATGCTTGAGCAAGAGGCAACGTGTGAAGGAACCACTTGCCTCTCTGCTGACTCTGTCTACTGCTAATTCGGGGCAGACACTGAGTCCTGTAGGGTCTGCTCTGGGGTGGTTGGTGGGGGCAGTGGAGAGTGGCCTCAGATTTGGGATAAGTCTTTTGCACATCTCCAGTCCCCACTGTGGAGCAGGCAGAAGGCTGAGGCTTGGGTGGGATGAGGACAGACGCAGGCCTGGCAGGGCCCTGCTGGACAGAGGTACATCTGTGAAGGGGGTAGCTGTGGCCTTGGACTTGTCAGAACCAGGATCCAAAATGGGGTCTGTGTGGATGGGGTGGGATGGGGAGCTTCCGACGTGCCTCGTCCCTAGGGAGCCTGGAGCCATGGTCGTGACTGTTGGAAGCAAGGTGGACGGGGTCCTGGTGGGAACGGACGGAAGGTACTCCTCCATGGCAGCCGGCTTCAGGTGAGGGGCCCACCCTGTGCTCCAGGAACCCGGGGACCTCAGGAAGAGGGGAGCCCGGGCCTGCTCATGGGAAAGGGCTATGAGGTGACGGGGGCTCTGTCAGGGTTCCATAGGCAGGCAAAGCTTCAGTTTAGTGAGGGGGCTCATTTAAGGGATGGGGACCGGGTGGGAGATTCAGTGACACTCATAGAACAATGGGTGCTATGGGGAGAGGGGACAGAGATTCAGTGAAGGGATATATGAGTGGGGGAACTCAGTGTGTGACCAGGAGCAATAGGGGATGGAGCCTGGAGAGTGGGGTCAAGGGGGACCCAGCGAAAGAGTTCAAGGAAGAAGGAGGTGGGATCCTGGGAGGTGTGCTGAGAGGCCTCCAGCGCAGGTGCACGGCCCTTCATGGGACTCGAATATTTATTCTGGAAGATACTGGCCTTGCAAGTCCAGGATGGGGCAGGGACAAGGGGACAGGATGGGAGGCCCGATGATCCACCCATCCCCTGCCTTTTCTTCCAGGTCCAGTGAACACAAGAACGCCTATGAGAATGTCCTTGAGGAGGAGGAGGGCAGGGTGCGCAGCACCCCCATGTGACGGGGCTCGCCCAAGGCTCCCAGGCACCTGTCTAGATGCCAGCGCCACCCAGCCACCTCCTTTCTGGTGCAGGAATCTAAAAGAATGGGCCGACAGCCCTGAGTTATGGCCATTCAAGGCTGTGGCTCAGACCGAGTCCAAGCGGGATCTGGCTGTGGCCTTGGGTCTTCCTGGGGGTCTCCTACCCAACTCGGAAAAACCTTCTGAAATGGCAGCCAGCTCAGCACCTCCCATCCTGCCCCCCACCCTCCCCTATGACCACAGAAATAGCCTTTATTTCTGTGAAATAAAGACTTTGTGCATGTCTGGGGCTGAGGCTGAGAACTAGCCCCTCAGGCTTCCAGTGTGGCCCATCTTTCTTTCTCAGTCTTGACAATCACCTTCTGAAGCGCTGTCATGGTGGCTTTGGAGGATTACCCAGGACGCTCCTGGGCCACAGGGCAGCTGGGCTGGGGGCGGCGGGCAGGCCAGCAAGCGTGAGGGCTGACGGCCTGGTAGGGTGGAACGCGGGCCTGTGTCTTTCCTGGGGTCCGAACAGAGTATGGGATGAGCTCCCGTGTGCGCTGGGAGATCTGGGAAGACAGGGGGACCAGGTGCAGGGAGACCACCTGCCCCTGGGTGGTCCTGGTCTCCCCCGGCCAAGCCTTCCCGTCAGCTGCAGCCACAGGGGAGCTCGCTGCAGGCCAGATGCTGGTCAGTACCGAGGTATGTCCCAGCTTCTTTCATGAGCACAGAGCAGGAGGGGGGTCAGGGGCCCACGTTCCCACCTCCCTGAGGTTCTGGGCCGTTCCTTGTGCAGCACCCACAGCCCCACTTCCGTGCTGCCTGGCATTGCGCTGAGTTCACTCTTCTCTCATCCATCCAGCTCTGCCCCCCTCATCGCAGTCTCTGAGTGCTGGGCTTGGCACGGGAGGTGCCAGGAAAGAGTCGGGGCTGACCTCAAGATGCCTAGATTTGAGTGCTCAGTCCTTGCCGACTTGCTGTGTGGTCCCAGGAGAGCTCCTGACACCCCTAGCCGGGAGGATTTGGTCAGTCTCACTGCAGGGCTGGAGGAGAATCCAGCGCTCACTAATGCTCAGGCTCACAGTCCTGGGGTGGGGCTCGGGGAACAGAGTGGTAGGCAGAGGGGAGGGGAAGCAAGACTCAGGGCGGTCACCTGAGACACTTACGGGGGGATTCCCAGATGCCAGAGTGGGGCAAGAAGGCAGGAGGTAGCCATCTTGTTCCCAGATCTTCCTCTGCTGCATCTTGCCCTGTCACGGTCCCCTTGCTTCATGTCACAGCTACTCCTTTGGTGTTCTGGAGCTCACCCAAATGGCCAAGAAAGACCCATCTTGAATCAGAAATGTTCTCATCTCATTGGAGTTTAGGATGTGTCCTGAGCAGGGAGTAGGAAGCAGCATCGTGGTTCCAGGACTTCCCTGCCTTGCTGTGTGACCTGAGGCAGGTCATCTCCCTTCTCTGGCCTTGTGCTCCCGTGAGTCCTACTCTAGGGTTTGGCTCAAGTGGCTCTCTGTGACTCACGCCTTGTCATCCACCTCTGCCAGTTTAAACTTCACCTGTTTTCCTTTCTTGGCCCAGCCAAGGTTCCTCTTCCTCTGAGAGGTCTTCTTTGATTAAACCAGAAGGCAAAGCTGGGTGATCGCCAGCCTAGTTTCCCTCCCACTCACTGAAGGACAGACAGAGGTTTCTGCAGAGCAATGATGGCAAACCTTTCAGAGTTTTTGATGCTTCGAACTGCCTGCTGCAGCACGCGTGCCATAGATAGGGTCGCTGCTGCTGCCATAGAGGACCGGAGCTCTGCTAGGGCGCAGACGCTGCCTTCGTCCTGTCTGGCTTTCTGGCTGGGCTCTGATGCTTCTTCTGGAGGCCGACTCCCCTCCCACCTCTGCCTCCCTTCTCCCCGGAGGTGGAGGTGGGTCCCCTGTTCTGGTGGCCGGCCTGGCCTGTGGGAGACACCTGTCAGTTGTCACCAGGCAGTTCCTGCTTCTGCTTGGAGCCCCAGCAGCGGCCAGGAGCAGGATTCCCCACATCCCGGTCTTGGAAGCTCTCTGTCCTCCCCAGGACAGTGGAAACCCTGGGGACCCTGACCTTACGGCCCCCCACCCCGTGTTCCTGCCCTGACCAGGGCCAGGAGCATGCAACTGCCCGCCGGCCCCAGAACAGCCGAGACCCCCACTCCTTATCGCTGGCTCCCACCTGCCAGCCCGGTCTGATCAGGGAGGGAAAGAGGCTGGGCCTCCGCCAAGGCGGCTGCTTAATGACCCTCCCGGGGCCTAATCTCAGACTGGCAGCCGTTGAGTGGCTCGGGCTCCATCCTGGAGGAGGCTGATAACGCACCAGCTGGGCCCACCACCATCTACGGGGCAGCACGACCAGTCCCCGGGGGGTCTCGGAGGCTGGGGGAGGGGCTGGGGGAGGGGCCGGAGGCAGCTTCCGCCCTGGCTCTGGGGGAGGGAGGAGCGGAGCTCCCGAGTGACAGACGCGGGGAGGGGCTGGCTGGGGCTGCGCTCCTGCCCTTCCCTTCTCCTTCCCCGGCGTTCCACTTCCCTTGTCCGAACCTGCCCCTGCTCGCCCTGGTCTCCTCTTTGTCTCTGTTCATCTGCACTGCCCCGGAGCTCCGTGCCCAGCTTCTCTCTCCCCTTGTATTTCTTCCGTCTGCAGCTGGTTCTCCCTGTCGCCCCGCTCCCACCCCCAAGCTTCCCCGATGTCGCCCCCTTGGCCTGCAAGGCCCTGGCTCACTGGAGCCTCACTCTGTGCCCCATCGGTCCCTTCCACCTGCCCTCTGCCAGGAAGCACAGGTTCTGCAACAGGGCTTGCCCCTTTCTGTCTCCCTCCTACCCAAAACAGGCGACTTTCACAGGATGACATAATAGGTTAGGCCCAAACTCACAGGGGAGGGAAGCCTCCGCCTAGCCCTGCACAGGTGGAGGGAGACTGCAGCACAGCTGGCTTCAGTTAGATTTGAAAAGGAACTTCCAGCCTGGAGCTGGTTTTGACAACTGCTGCAGGGTTCTGTCTCTAGACTCGCTCCTTGTAGGAGACGCCAGGTGGTCATGATGAGCTCCCAGATGGCTTCCTTGGCTCTCAGGGTAGTATGTGCAGAAATACTACGTGCTTCAAGTACACAGCACTACTGTAGGGCAGGGGCTACGGGGTGGGGGTTGGGGGTGGGACCCAGCGCGCATGCTTTTCTGTCTTCTTGGATCAACCTCATTTGCAGGTTAGCCATCAGAGCTTGCTCTGGGGCCGGGGTGGGAGGCATCTGCTTCCCGTGCAGATCGGGGAAAGGAGTCTGGGCTCCCCAGCTCACCTGCCCTTCTACCTTTCAGTCCCTAGAAATGTGCATAGCGGTGGAAGCTTAAGCTTGGGAATCATACAGGAGCTGGCTCAAATTACAGGTCTGCTTCTCAGTGCCCTCAGAGCCCTTAGATTTTTAGGTTTTCAGGTCCTCTGCTCTCTGCCAGTAAAATTGGCTAACAGCTTTTTTGCAGGACTCCGCTCCCTGGTGGGGAGGAGGAGCTAGAAATAACATGTTATTACTGCACATGAGACTTGCCAGGAAGCAAGTGACCTGTGGTCAGCTTGGTGTCCAGCCTGTGCACCGCCCCACCCACCCCATGGCACTGTCTGCTCATTTGCGCGCCCAGCTCTGGCCCTGGGTCTGGAGCCCCACAAGAGCAGGAATGGGGTTCCATTCTTCTGTGCATCTCCAGCATCCAGGACAGGGTTGGCGAGGGGAATAGGAGCCGTGGAGGGGGAAGCACACAAAGGAGGAGGATTAAACTCTAGTAGTCTGTCCATCTGTGTGTCTGTCCATATCCCTGTGGCCCTCAGGGGTACAGACACATATGTGCACATATGCACACACAAATGCACATGTGCACAAGTGTGTGCACACGCTGCCTCTGAATGAAGGTCCTGGGCATTTCTTGAGCCTGGCTTGGACCTTCGGCCTTGAGTTTCAGGGCCTGCTCTTGCTGTCTGCCTGCGGCCTCGGCTGCCACCTGGTGGCTTCCAGAGTGTAGGAGGGGCGGCTTCAGCAAGCTTTGAATTTGAGCTTCAGACGGGGCTCTTCCTCTTAAGTGCAGGGATCTGAGGCCTTCCCGCCACAGTCCACGGACCCCTTCAGGCTGTGCCAACATGCACTGGGCCTTCCTACGGGTCTTGAGGACAGCGGGGCCTCTAGTGCCCTTTCCTTGTGGCCCCAGGGCCATGTCTGTGGATAGCTCAGGCTCCGTGTTGTGTTGCTGAAGTCTAGCTTTTGGGGGCTTAGGCATCCTGGTCCTGATGCTACACCTTCCTTCTCTCAGAAAGGATCTGGAAGCCCAATGGCTCCTTCCCTGGTTCTGTTTTGCCAGCAAACAACCCATTTCTAGGACTTTGCTCTCTGAAGACGCTAGCCTCTTGGAGAAGCAGAGTAGAAAGAGTTGGGGTGGCGAGGGGGAAAGAGAGGAGGGAAGGCCCAGAGTAACCCAACATCTGTCCTCAGAAGGTTGGGAGATGGCAGGGACAAGTGGTAGTGTGTGTGGGACGAGGCTGTATGTGTGGCCACAGGGAGATTTGAGCTTGTGGAGGGACATAGACAAGGGAAGGACTTGGAGGGGCAGCTGGGAGCGCAGCTGAGGTCTGAGGCTCAGGGGAACATTTAGCACAGTAGTCGAGCCAGGGACTTGGCCTTGGTGTTGGATGCTCCCTGAGTGGTTAAGAGCCAGGTCTGGGTCAGGCATCTTGGTCACACTACGGCTCTGACATGACACTGTGCAACTGTGGACAACTCAGCCTCACTCAGCTCCGGCGTACTGTACTCGGGGGGCAGTAAGTGGGTCTATCTGATAAGGCGTGTGAGTATTAAAGGAAACAATTCGCATAAAACACACAAAGTATACCCAGCACAAGACGCACACTGTCATTTTTAAAATTAGTATCATTACTATTGTTATTATTTCAGACTGCATGAATTAGATGCATCTAATTCATGTGTCAGAGCCAGCAAGATCCTGAGAATCATTTAGCCTGATTTACTACGACACTGTTGAGTGAAGGGATGGTACGTGCCCAGGGCCCTGTGACGAGGCAAGTGAGAAGCAGGCTGGAAGCTGGTGGTACAGGACACGCTGGGCCCACTTGCTCTCCGGCATCTCTCGAAGTGTCAGCGTGCTGGAGCTGGTTAGGCCCGTTCGTTCTGGATCACTGAGGCTGGCACGATTCTGAACAAGGACTTTGTAAATAAATAATCAGGCCTTTGGCCCGTTCTGGCCATGGGCTTGGGGGCTCAGGGTGGGGTGTTGAGGACTAGAGCTGGCGTGTGGGGAAAGGGTCAGGAAAGGGTGGGGAAGGTGGGAGGGGCCGAGAGAGGCTGGTAGAGGATGACATCTCCGGCCCCAGGACTAGTGAGCTGGAACCAGAAGCTGGAAAGGGACTGTCCTTGAGTGTGGACCTGGTAATGGTGGCAGTGGTGCTTCTTATTGGCAGCTGATGGGTGGTGCGTGGGAGGAGAAAATACAGACTCAGAGGAAGACGCTTGCTCGAAGTCACAGGGCCAGTTAGTGTAGAGACACCGAACTCTGCTCTTTTGACATTGCTAACTCTGCCCCAGCATGGGGTTCTTTCATTGTGCTGTTTCGCAGCCCAACGCCTGTGTTTGTTGTTTTCCTTCTGCTAGCCTCGTCTCTTTCAGGACTGCTCTTTGACACCTCTTTGCACCTTTTCTGCATCAGGTGGACGGTGCTCTGGGTCTGTGAGTTGCCGGGGGTCCAACTCTCCGAGAACACCACAGGCTCAGGGGCCACATAGAGCAAGCGCTCAGTGCTGGTTGAATGAATGTGTGTATGTTATCCAGGCCCGGCGCAGCTACTCGGATCAGTTGTATGACCTCAGGGAAATGACCTAGCCTTTCCAGGTCTCGGTATTCTTAACCCTAAATGGACTTCAAATAAGGATGTGCTTCGTATTTGTGGCGAACATCCATTGGAAGGTTCTGGCACAAGATCTGGCGTGTTGTGGACCCAGCTGTGGATCCAGGGCTACTATGCGCTGTTCCTGCCACCAGCCATCGCCCACCCTAGGTGTTACCTGGCCCAGCTGAGGAAATTAAAATTTATTCTACCCTGTCTCAAAGGTCCTTCTTTACTGGGGAGAGTCTAGATTTAGGAATACAGCTGTAGCAGCAGAGCTGGGGGCTCCCATTTTCTTGGAGAGAGATCTGGACCTCCCCTTCCCGGAAGCCCCCCGAGTCTCTAGGCTCGCCACACTCCTGGGGCTCCTTTTCTCCACTCCAGTTCCTGACATCCCAGCTGGGGCTGGGTTAGGGCTGGAGGCTGGCTCCTGGCCACTTCCCTTGGATCTCTGGGTTCTCCCACTGCCTCTGCCTAGATGGGCCGCAGGGGGTGTGTGCATGCATGCGTGCATGTATTTATTCCAGTTTGCCTTGAGGCCAACTACTTTCCAAAATCTTGTTCACAAAGTATGTGCTTTCTCTTCGCAAAGTATGTGGTGTGATTAAATATATAGTGAATGTTCACCTTTAAACATTTATTTTAATAAAGGACATTGCTATCAATCCCCCTCAAGCACACGTGTCCCATTTTTCTTGCAACTTTCTGAAGCAGTTCTGAAACTCTTCTGTCATGTCTTTAGTTGCGTTGTCACGGCTGCCTTGGTGTTCTAAGGAGATTCGAAATGTTTACCTCCACAATCATTTTGACATTGAGGAAGAGTCAGAAGTTTTAAGGTCCCAGATCCTCTGAGTAAGGTGGATGACGACGCCACGGTGTTTTTATAAGACTGCCTTTCCGTTGGATGGCACCCAGCAGCAGGATTCACCATATTTTTTTAATCACATCTCATAAAGACACTCATGAAGGAGGACTTCCAGAACTGTTTCAGAAAGTGGCAAGAACGGTGGGATAAGTGAGAGATTAACAGCAATGTGTCTTTTGCTGCAATAAATTTTTTTTTTAATTTTTAAATTATTTTTACCAAGAACATGTATTGGTACATTGTATACATAATGATCATAATCAACATGGTTATTTTGTACCTGTACATGATACATCTTGGTTTTGCAATAAATTTTTAAAATTTAAACATTGCCCTGGTATGTTAATCACACCACGTGCCTATTTCTGTTCCTCTTCTCCGTCTTTCTTGCAGTATATTGAATGACCACTAGATGGCAGAGCTTACACAGCCTCTGGGAAAATCAATGCTGGACCAGTTACCTCCCGAGCATAAAGGGGAATGTGCCCAGGCTGGGAGTCACTGTGGATTGGCCACTGATGGGATCACACGAAAAATGTAGGGGTGGGTATAATGGGTTAGCTCTGGTATTTCTTTGTTGATTTTTTTTGTCTAGCTCATCTATTTGAGACACTGAGGTATTGCGGTCCCCCATTACAATTAGTGTTTATCTGATTTTTCATATCGGTTAGTGTTTGTTTTATATGCGGTGATACTTTAGATCTTAGTTACTTTTCTTGTTGCTGAGACAAAATACCTGACACTCAAAGTTAAAAGAGGAAGAGTTTATTTTGGCTCACAGTTTGTAGAGGTTTCAATCCGTAATTGGCTGGCTCGTAAGGGTGGTGTGGCAGAGAGGCATCACACAGGGGAAATAGTACGTGGCAAGCAGCAAGTGACAAGCAACAAGACAGGACCACAGCTCTTCCTGTCCCTTATACCTTACCCAGGGTACCCGCCCTTAGGGCAGCTAGCATTCACACCCCTAATCCTAGCATTGCACAGTGACTCAAACCCAACATCACATCCTTGATCCCAGCAGCAGAAACCCTAGATCCAGCCACCTCCAAAAAGCCCCACGTGTGATTGCATGAGGCTTTGGGGAGACATCTAGATACAAGCCATAACACCTTGGTTATCAAATGGCTCCAGCTCAAACTTTCCACTTCTTGAACAGCAAAGTGAGAAAAATCTGCTCTGTGTTCTTAACTTTGCTTGACAGTTGAACCAAAAATTTGACTTGAAAAAACCTGTATGGGCTGACAGTGGGAGTCACGTGTCACATCTTGCCATGGACACAAAGGGGTAATGCTTCAGTCTAAGCACTGCTCTTGCCCAGACAACATATAGTACTTGTGTTAGTTTGTTAAAACATTCATCATGGTGCTTTTTTTTTTCTCTTTATTTGTAGAAAACATTGGAACCATGGCTCCAAAGAAAGTTAGAAATACCATCAGTAAAGCTAAGAGGAAAGTTGTGAATGATCAAAGAAACTTAGTGATACTAGCACTAAAGCTAAGAGGAAAGCTGAGAACCATGATAAAATTAAAGAAATAAATCATTGTGAAATTTGTTAAAGTTCTGGAAAAATGAAATTATAAGTGTACTTTTTGGGCCTCAGAACCAGTTATTTGGTTTTCCATTATTCCATATGGGAAAAATATGTTCAGTTCTCACACTTTTTGGTATTTGAACACAAATTTGGAACAAATTGAGTTTGACAACCAAGGTATCACTGTAGTTGGTATTTGGTATTTGGTGCATTGATGTTTATGATTGTTATCTCTTCCTCTTGGATTATTTCTTTAACAGGTATATAGTGACCTTCTTTGTCTCTTCTGATCAGTGTTGGCTTGAAATCCACCTTGTCTGCAAATAGAATAGCTACCCCTGCTTTTTTTCCAGGTTCCTGTAACTAGAAGTTTTGTTTTCCACCATTTGACTTTCACTTGATGAATTTCTTTTTGAGTTAAATGTGTTTCTTGTATGCAGCATATTGTTGGATCTTGTTTCTTGATCCATTCTGCCAATCTGCTTCTTCTGATTGGTGAATTGAGATCATTCACTTTGGTGGATTTAACTGATAAGTATTGACTTATCTTTGTCATTATATTATTTTCCTGCTATTGTTTCCCTTTATTCCACTTCTACTTAATTGCTTGCCTTGCCTGATGGATTCATTGTACTGGAATTCTTAGAATTGTTTTTTTTTCTAGAATATCCTTCAGAATTTTTTGGAGTGCTGGTTTGGTGATGATGAATTTCTTCAGGTGTTCTTTATCATGAAAATATCTTATTTCTCCATCAGTCTTGAAAGACAATTTTGCAGGGTACATCAATCTGGGCTAGAGGTTGTTTTCTTATAGGATTTGAAACACTTCACTCAAACTCTCCTTGAATTAAGTGTTTGTGTTGAGAAGTTGGCTGTGGTTCTGATGGGTTTTCCTTTATAGGTGATTTGTTGTTTTTTTTTTTGTTTGTTTGTTTCTTTTCTTTAACAGCTTTTAGTATTCTGTTCTTATGTTGAATTTTTGGTATCTTGACTATTATATGCCTTAGTGTAGTTTTTATCTGATCATAGCTGTTTGGGATTTTATATGCCTCACTTATCTGTGTGTCAAATTCTTTTTCTATGGTTGGAAAACTTTCATGCTATTATTTCTGTGAACAAGTTTTTTTATGTCCTTTGTGCTATCTTCTAATTTTTCATTGATTCCAATTAATCTTATATCATTCTTTTTTGCAACATCTAGCAGCTGTTGGATTGATTTTTTGTGGTTCTTTATTAATATTATTATTATTTTTTGGGTGCTGGGGCTTGAACTCAGGGCCTTGTTCTTGCTAGACAACTGCTCTACCACTGAGCTAAATCCTCAACCCGGTACCTTATTTTTTGTTTGTTTGTTTGTTTTTGGTGCTAGGGATCAAACTCAGTGCCTTGTGATGGTGAGGTGAGCACTCTAACCACTGAGTTAAATCCCCAGGGCCACTCTTTATTTTTAAGAATTCTTTCACTTGATGATAGCCAACTTCAGCCCTGTCTTTTAGAACTGATATTCTATCTTCACATTGGTTCATTCTGTTATGTATATTTTAAGTAGAATTTTTAATATCCTGGATACTGAATATGTGTTACAGAGCCAGTTCTTTCCTATATTGGGCATTCATGATTTCCCTGTGTTTCTTAAATGCCTCTATTTTTTTTTAACCTGTACATACCTACTTGAGTTTCACTTCATCTGTATTTTTATTTTTTAACTCACTATGTAGCCTGGGCTGGCCTTGAACTTGTGGCAATCCTCCTGCCTCTGACTCTCAAGTGCTCACATTACAGGTGTGTGCCACCAAACCCAGTTTATTCATCTGTTTTGTTACTTCCACTATCACTTCAGGAAGTTCGGCTGTGTGGCTTTTGGTTTCTTCTACCTCAGTGCCCCCTGTTGCCTTGGGCAAGTTGGGAGTGTTGGTTTGCATCTTGCTTTTGTGTTTTCTCATTTTCTATTTTTTTTGTTTATTTGTTTTGTTTGTTGAGGCTTGTAAATTGCTTATGGTAGGTAGCTTTATTACTAGTATTGGACCCTCTTAAGGAAATGATTCCTTTTCAGAGATGTCTTCTAGATGTAACTGGCTTTTGGCTTTTGAGTCTGTCTCCAGATCCTGCCTCTTCTGTTTGTTAGGGATGAAACTTTTCAGCCTTTTTGGCCCAGCCCCCAGTTCTTTTGTACTGGGTCGTAGTATTGTTTATGACTCCTAGACAATCCAAGTACTGGCATATAAGGAAGATCAACCAATTACAACTACATCGCTTAGCTAAAGTAGTAAAATCAGTAAAAACAACAGCATCAAACAGACTGGAAAATGACCAACTGTGATGACAAATAATTTGCCACCTTAAACCCTAAGTACAAGATTTATAGTTATATAACAGAATCTAAGGCAAATCAGAAAATTACATACAGTAAATATTCACTCAATAAAGGAAACTTACCCTAATTTTCTAAAGTGAGAAAATTTAAAATGGAGAAGAGGAAAAAGAAAATAGAGAAATGAAAGAAGAAAAAATTTCGAAGCAAGGCTGAAGGACAAAGGAAGATTACTCAAGCCTCAGAAACTGGTGAAGAAGACAAGAAGCAAGGAAGAAAGAACAGAACAAAAACAAAAGCAAAACAAAACACTAAAAATAATGTTCACACTCACAACCCCCCACAAAACAAAACAGAACAACCCCAGATGAACCGCCACCACGACAACAACAGATGAAAAGCAAAGAAAAAAAAAAAAAAGAAAAGAAATTTCTCTGTGATTTCAAACCTGTGGTTAGCTTCTGAAGTCTACAATTTTGTGGCGGTGTCCAATTCAGGGCGTCACTCTGCTCTTGCTGGTAGACAAGAAAGCAGTCAGATCCCAGATCCGTGCTGGATAATCCCAGCAAGCAGCAAGTGGGCAATAGGATTAGGGCTGTGTGCTAGTTTGGGACTTCCAAATCCACAGACACTCAGGCTGAACCTGGCTTCTGGTCACTGGGGTGGGGCCTGAGTCATTTAGCTGATAACACTCTGGGTGTCTCTTGCTGGCCTGACTATAGCTGCCTGACCCTAGATGTCTCTCATGAATGTCTCTCACCCAGTCACTGTGGAAGTTTATCACTGGGAGCCCTGAGATGAAGCCAACCTGTGGCTACTCTGAGTCCCAGGTTCAGTACCTGATCAGGCAACTTCTCCAGAGGATACGGCAGACACTTGAACTAGAGTCACTCAACAGCTATTGTAGTGCACAGCATCCACTGCTCCGTTCCACTGGGTAATTTCTCCCTGAAGGCCACTGGACTCACTCACTTTCTCTGTGTCTCTGTAGGTTTGATCTTCCTTTCTCTTGCTGTTAGTTAGGAGCCAGGGAGAAAGTGTAGCTTGTCTCTTCCTTTTTCTGTGTTGTGGTCTAACTCTTCAATTTCTCTGTAGGCTCCATTTGCTCTTCAGATCTTTTCAGGGTCTCAGGGACACCTCTCTCCTTCCCTTCTTCCCCAAATTGTTATTTTCCAGTGAATTTTGGAGATGCTTACCACTCTGGCATCTCCTGGAAGTCTGGGTATAACGGATAAAGCCCTGGTTGGAAGTCAGGTGTTTGGGGTTCTAGAATTGGCCCTGCCTCAAGTTTAGTTTCAATTTACTTTGCAAGGTAAGAAGCAACTATGATATCCTGTGACAAAACATATGCTTTATAATCGTGTCCAGGGTCCATAGGATACATGTTCAGAGGATTTCACATGTAGTTCCATGTAATGGTCCCTTTCATTTGTCCTGGAAAGAGAGATGAAGATCACATCATATATACTGCTCATCTATGTCTATCTGTCTCTTTCTCTACATGCCTCTGACCTCCTAACTTTTATGGGTACATTTTAGAGCTTCTTTGGACTCGAAAGTAGAGATAAATGATACAAAATAAATGTTCAGTATAATCATAACTACTGTAAAGCAAAACAACCGACAAATGTTGAAGGCAAGTGCTGGATCCAATTTGCCTACTTCTATCAATGGCACCGCGAGGCCCTAATGGTGTTCTATGTGACTGCCAAGATATTTTAATCCTCTTTTCTGAAGATAATACAAAGCAGAGCTTCTACGATTCATCAAACACTATGTTCAGTACTCAGTAAAAGCTCATCGGGTATACCAAGAAATAGTCCAGCTGACCTCAAAGAGCAAAAGACAAAACTAAACTGACAGAAGAAATAGTCCCATAGGAGATTCAGCTATTGAGTAGCTAGACAGAAGCATTAAAATAACTATGATTAATTGTGTTCTAGAAAATAGAGGGGAAGGTGTAGAATCTCATCAAGGAATTTAATCTATAAAAGAGTAAAATGGAAATTCTGGAATTATTTAACAATACTTTGTAATTTGGACCTATAGGTTTTGAACATATTTTTATAAAATTTTCTCCTACTTATTTTATACTTTTGCTGTTGTAAATGAAATCACATTTTAAATTTCATTTTACAGTTGTGGATTAGTAATACAGATGATCTTCAATTTATGATGGCAGAATATTCTGATAGGCTCATTATAAACACAAAAATCCTAAGCTGAACTATCATAATGTTACTGGGTTCTAGGGTTCTGGGGCCCCCTTTTAGAGGTGTTTTCTGGGTTCCTTCTGTCCTGAACAAAGAATTGGTCAAAACAAGCACAAAAGATAGCAAGAGTTTACATTTATTAAAGATAGGAAAAGAAACATGATTTGCAGAGTGAGTTTGAATATCTCTCAGTCTTGCTAAGTTTACTCTTTACTTCACAATCTTCCGTCCTGCAAGCTTTGTAACTCATTTATTAGTTTTAATAGCTTTTTTTGAGTAGCTCTCTTAGGATTTTTAAACAGACTTTATTTTAAGAAGAGTTTTAGGTTTATAGAAAAATCCAGAAGATAGCACAGAATTCCCATAATACCTCACACCTAGTTTTCCTTGTTATTGACTTCTTACACTAATATGGTGCATTTATTATATTAATTAGTCTACAAAAGGGGGATGGAGTAATATGATCCATAGCTGGCAATCATGTGCACAGCTAAAGCTTCTATTTCTGTAGGAGTGGGCAAAGGATGTGGAAGGGATGTCAGGTCACCTCTGCCAGCAACAGCCCATCATTTAAACATGGACAGGGGTGGGCCTTTTAAAATCAAAAGAGCATCTGGGATAGTGCTGACCATGAAGGGCTCATAACAATTTTGGTTCAGTAATCGCGAATCATCCACATGTCAAGCAGGCCATATAGATTAATTTATAAAGGAACCATCCAGGCCCATCACAAATATGCTTATGCCTGTGAGTTCCAGAATGCGTTAAGCCCTCATGACCAAGGCCACCGTAATTGCACAACCTCCTATTTGGCCCTACCAGACACTCAAACACTGGTGCCATTTAGGTTACCTATTAAATCAGTCCAGCAGAGGAAGCTTCCCCAAGTAGATGGTGGTCTTCCATAATTATGCATTTGGACAGAGTAGACAAAAGGAAAGTAGGACCTGCGTCAGAGTTCTGTGAATCTACCGGGTGTTTTTATAGGAGATATTTGGTAACAACACCCTTGAGGGCCAAACGCTTTCTATTCCCTCATATCCTTTGGCAACATATCCAGGTCTCCTTAAAGCCAGGATGAATGTTGGGTTTCCTATCTGGTTAAGGATAGTCTTGGTCTCACAGCTACCTCCCTCCTCACACTAAGCCTTGCTCCTCAGCGCTCTCACACAGCTTTCAGCACAGAACTTTGCAATAATCAAGATGTGCAGCAAGGCAAAGCACTGATGAACAGCTGGTGAGAGTATTATCTAAAGCGTTCCTGTGGTTGATGGGATGGGCCTGGTTAGTCTTCACAAATCTTGGACTCTTCCCTTCACTCCTGCTCTACTTCCAATCAATTAACAAGTTCTGTGTGTTCTATCAAAGGCCATCAAAATCTTCTTCATATCCATTTCCCTTCAACTCTACTGCCACCACTCTTGGCAAGCACCACCATTTCTTACCTGCACTAGTGCAAAGCTTCCTAGTGCCCCTTTCTTCCTGCTTTCACTCATGACCTCTCAAATCTATTAATTCTCCATATCACAGATGCAAAACTTCCTTAAAATGTAATTTATCCCAAATTCTACCTCTGGCAGAAGATCTTCAAAGGGCTTCTCCTGTGCTTAATAACAAGTCTAAATTTCCAATTAGGCTCCAATAAGTGATGAATCTGGCAGTCATTAAGAAATTCCCACTCAGGCACTATAAGAGTGGTTAGCACCAGAAAATATATATATGATACTTTCGTAATATTGCAAATGGAGACTTTCTTATGCAGAACTCAAAACCCAGAAACCCTAGGAAAAGTGAATGTATACCTTCACAAAAATTAAAAAGTTCCATATGGCAAAAAAATCATAAATACAGTTTAAAAAGTAAAATAATCTGAAAAATTATAAAGAAAAGTTAGAATCAAGAATTAGTATTCTTGCCTTGTATGTACTTTGATATATAAAACCATATTTGAATAAGAAAAGGACAACATCATGGAAGGCAAAATAATGTATAGCTAAAACACAGAGAACAAATCACAGATAAGCATAAATGTCTAATAAGTTCATTTAAAAAGTTGCAAATAACTTAAGTGTCCCATAAAATGCTTAACAACTATAGGACATCCATGTTATAGAAAAATATAAATCCATTGAAAGGAATGAAATGGATTTTTAGTAAGTGGAAAAAGCAGGGCCAACTGTAAATATGATCCCATTTATAAAAAATACACACATCTATATGTAGATGTAAAATGCACGGAAAAAATCTCAAAGAATTCACACCAAATTATTCCATTTTTAGGAAAGGCAGTAGGTCATGGGATGTGGATCAGCTGAAGTGGAATTTTAAATTTTATTCTACATGCTTTTCTAGTGCTTGAACTATTTTTTAATGGTAAGCCTATACTAATTTACCTATTTCTGTGTAATTCTGAAAATAATTTTAAAAGAACAACAGAAAATGTACAGAAGTCACCTAGCCAAGTGCTTGGTATATGGCATTAATAGTACTCAGAATCAAACAAAAAAAATCTGAAAAATCTCTCAAAGCCAGACAGAAACAGATCAGGTGCCAGCCACTCTTGTTACCTGGGAATGTTTTGGAAAATGTGCAGCTCTGCAGAGTAACGTCCACCCCCCACCTACCTCCACCCCTCCCGTGACACTGATTCTTCCTCCTTTGCTTAGACCATTAGCTGTGAATTTAATTTAAAAAACAAAATACAGTCATTGTACCCTGGACTTAACTTTCAGAGAGTTTCTTCAGGTGCAAATGCATTCCTTCCTTGGGTTTGAGGACAACATGGTTTGAGAAGGCCAGAGGCCTGGTGAGGTCTGGAGCCACCCGGAAGCGAAGCAGAATCAAGGCAATGGCCACCTTCAACTCAAGTACCGCAAACTGCTGCCCGATGCAGTTCCTGCAGGCGGGGAGGGGAGAAAAATGATGCCTGAAGGAACATTCGTGTTTTTCTGATTCTCTAATAAGTTTCTAGAATAACAAGACTGAAGTTCACAGCAAGCTACATTTTCACCCTGAATGCCATAGAAACTTTTGGGCTTCGGCCTCACAATGTTTGCTGCAAGAATGTGGACTGGGGGACTTCAGCGTGACGCCCTCCCTAAACATGGCAGCGGTTGGAGTCACCCTGCGAACTTTCTCGGGCACTCGGAGTAGGCAGCGTGGAGCCCATGAGCACATCTTACACATGGGGTGTGGCTGCAGAGGATGCGATAAGGAGCGGCACCGCCCATTGCAAAACTAACTGACCCTTTTGGGAGTGCAAGTGGATTCATGATCCACCTCACGAGAAGATGGGGTTCCATGGAAGAAACTGTAGAACGGAGGGGCTAAAGGGATTAAGCAATTCCTAACTAAACCTTTTTGTGTATTTTCAACAACTTCCAATTGGCCTCACCTTGGTCCAGCTGAGAACGTTAAGGCCGCGTAGGGGTGTCTTTGATCAGAATTCTCCTTAGTGAATCTCAAGGGGTCAAAGACCTAAAAGGGGAAGATAACCATACCTCCCCGCCCCCAAACAACATTAACACATTTCTTTCTTTCTTTCTTTTTTTGCGCCAGGGATTGAACTCAGGGCCTTGCACTTGCCAGGCAAGCACTCCAACCACTGAGCTAAATCCCCAGCCCCCATTAACACATTCCTTAAGCTACTATTCAGTACTGATCCAGAGACATAATGTGAACTTTACATGTAATTTTAAGTGTTCTTGTAACCGCAATTTTAAAAACAAAAATTACTTTTCACCACAGAATTTATTTAACAAAAAATATGTTTCAACCTGTAATCAATATAAATAGTTATTAAGGAAAATTTTCACATTTTTTGGATACTATGTCTTCAAACTCCACATCTCAATTCTGACTAGCCACATTTCAAGTGCTCAGTAGCCACATGTGGCCAGTGGCTGCGCCCACTTATGAGTGGAAACTAAAGTGTTGTGTAATGGGGACATGCAGTCCGGCTTCCTGTTGTATGTAATAGAGTTGAAACCCAAGTGGCGTATATGTAAGAAAGCACTGGTATTTGAGTGTTTTAAGAACATCGAATCAAGGAACTACATATTTTCTCTTTGCCTCTCCAGATCTTCTTTCCCCTCTTTCCTAGTCTGTTCTGGGACCCAGGAAATTAACGTGAGTGGTTTCCCACTGGACTTGGACAATGAAAGGCACCGGCAGGGGATCTGGACAGTGAGAGGAGAGTTTGTCCTGGCTCCTCCCCACCAGCTGCCTCAGGCTGGCTGGACTCTACCCAGCTCTTGTCTCACAGCCTGCGAGTTCTCTTTCTCCAGGCTCTGTAGCCCTCCTCCTGGGGCCCATCAGGCCTAGAACAGAAAAGCACTCCTGGTAGACACGTGTTCTACTTCGCTTTTCCTAAACCACCCACATCTGCTCGAATAGTTCCTTTACAAAGCACTCAAATTTCCGAATTTGAGTGTGTCATCGATTTCTCTCTAGGATCCGACTGTTCTATCCGGCCAAAGAGAGTCTGAGCTGCTTGAATTACTCTATCAACAGGCCACAGTCTGGCGGATATTGAAGGGAGCACTTTGTAGAGCTTGAGAAATAATTTAGAGCAGACTGCAGGGCATTCTGTCGATCTGTTCATTCAAAGACAAAGCAGGAATGGGGAAGAGGACACGTTCCTGGTAGTTCCTGGTAGTGAACGAGTTTGGGTTTTTTTATGTTTATTTTTGCTGTCTTTGTTTTAACTGAATCATCACCACCATGCTTAGCTGCCAAAAAATGAACCACACGGCACCCCTCCTCTGCAGGAGGTCTGCGGAAAAGAGTCATACCTGTGGGCTGTTCCAGATGGCAGGGTTGTGGTGAAGACCCCAGATACTGAGAACCACGTTCATTCCTGAGACAGGAGGGAAATAAGAAAGAGCAATGTGGGACAGGGAGAGAGAGAGCAAACTGCAGGCTACTGTTTGTACAGCTCTTCCACAGGACTGCTCCTCTGAAGGGAAGGCACCGACTTCCGGCAGAGCCGTGTGCTACTGCTGATGCACCAGGGAGGGGCACATGGGAAGATGAGGTTTGGGTTTGGACCTTAGTTTTCAAAGCAATGATGTACTTCATTTGCAATTCTGCTCTAAGGACCTGTTGGTGTCATATCAAAGCACTAAACTGTGCTAACATTTTCTACCACATACGGACACTACTTAAGTATCCGTTAAGGACTATACAGCCCTGGAGACAGTTTGGGTACATAAGAACAGAACTGTAATTACATAATTTCAGACCCAGTCATTAGTTTCTGTTGATGCTGCTTATTCGTGGAATTTTGGCAAATACTGACGTAGTTTGGGGGTTTAAAAAGACAAGGGAGACAGAATTTGAGGATTGTTTTGTTGCCAGAAATGATTCTGGTAAATTAACTCTGGGCAATGTCACTGAAGTTACAATAACAGGTTGTAGGTGTTTGCCACAAGCAACCCCAAAGCAGACAAGTGGAAAGGCAGCTTGTCTGACCCTGCTGCCTCCACCGTGCCCTGCTCAGAGATGTGCGTGCGCCGACCATGGGCCCTCATCTACACATTGGGGTTCCCACTGTGGGTTTTTGGTTACATCAAAAATATTTAATTGTGCTTTGTAAATTATGAGTCACTGCATACCTGTCAATTAATGTCACATTCCAAGGGAAAATATGAGGCAGTGTGTTTGAAGGCTTTTTGTGAACTATATTCAGTGCTGCACATAAGGGTGACATGATGGTGAGGCCCTCCTAGGTCTCCCCGACTAAGATAATGACGCTCATCTCCCACAAAACCTTACTGGGGTCTCAAACAGCCTAACAAAGATTAACTGAGAAGCGATGTCCTATGATGGATCCTGGACTGGGATTCTGGAAATGTAGATTCTGAGCTCCGCTCTGCTGCAACTGGCCATGTGCGCCGGGAACTTCGCTGAAACTCATACTGATGAAGGAATTATCCTCTGATTTCTTAATAGATGCCCAGCCCTTTGGGTTATCTGTTGACCTCTCTAAGAGCTAATAAACCCACCCATCCTCACTGCGATGCCTGGGCTCCTGCGGTGTTTAGGAACTGCTCACAAAAAGACAAAGACCTGCAGGCAACGAACGACCATCTGGGAAGGTGAGGGGCTTGCTGAGTTCTCTGGAAATGGACGGCACTGGGGGAATCAGCCGGAACATCTCCTTGATACACATCGTTGTGTAGGACATCTCATCCAGCTGGTCCCTGTGAAGATGAGGGAGGGAGAGGAGGGACTCAGACTCCATATTCAATTTGCAAATACTGAGTATTTTCTATTTGATGTTTTTATCACCTCAAGGTAAAGCTATTTTGTCCTGAGTTTATGTAACAGATTGTTAAAATGGGACTTTTCCTGCCCCAGGATCAGCTGAGGTCCCAGAGTTAGAGGAACCAAACAGGTGCCCTATATCTTTAGTACATGGTCAAGTGTTCAACTACTAGTAAAGGGCTTGCCCAGGAGATTTTAGGGAAACCAATTTTGCAATCTTTAGCTCATCATATAAAGTAGGAATGTGTAAGGAATGACTAAGGAGTGATAAGAGAAGGCTAGAGAAGTTTGAGAGAGAAACTGCACCCTTTAAAGAGAATTGTTGGGATGGCAGAGGGCCATGGAAAATGGAGGAGGGCGCTTTTCCCACTTTAAATAAACGGGGGATTCATGAGGGTCACCTAGATGATCTGACCCATGTTCCCCGGAGTCTGCGGAGTACAGGACTGACAGGAAAGGCTGCAACTCAGACAGAGAAGCAGGAGGGAGCGGCTGTGACGAGGCAGGAATGTGTAAATGTGTCCAATGGACCAGTGAACTGACCAAAGGGAGAGACACCTCCAAACCAGCTGGAGAAAGTCTCTGCCCAAGAATCAGGTTCCCCCGGCCCTGTGAATGACCCTCGGAAAGTTCTAGGGAGGGAGTTCTAGGAAATCCACAAATGTACCTCTTGAGGGAAAAGGAAGCGTTGAACATCCATCAGACCCTTTGGGTGCACAATCACAGTAGTTCCGGCCCCTTTCTCTTTGTCCCTTCTGCCCCGGGATTCATTGCTGGGAGGGTCAGAAGGAGGACCATTTACTTAGCAGCAGGAGACCGCTCCTGTGATCGCTGTGATCCAAGCGGATGGGAGCTCTGCCACATCTGCTCAAGATTTTGCCCTCAAGATGAAAAGAACTTGAGCCACAGAGCAGGTTTGAAGTGTCAGCAGAATAAAGTTGTTTTTTAATTGCATCTTGCTAACGAGGTTGGTGCAATTAAATGTCTGCAGATGCTTTAGTCTATTTGTTTTATTGTATTTGCATTTGATTTTCTGATTACTTATTTTAGATGCAGGCTCTGGTAATTGGGTAATGTGACGTTTTAGTTTTGAATTCTTCCTTTCCAATTTCAGGATTAAAAAAAGAGAGTACTCCTGCTCATCTCGGCACTTTATGTAATTAATAAAACTATTTTTTCCCCTAGCTCGATCATGGATGGTGCAAAAGGGAGAATTTTAATCCAACCTAGAAATGGGCTGACAAGGAGCTAAATGGAGAAGCCGAACAACTTTCCGGCTTTCCCAGAAATTGCTCTTTGTGAAGTGATTTTATTACCTCTCGTCTAGAAGAAACTTTAGAATGCCAGGTACAAATTTCATTAATTTTTAGCTCTAAGTGCATATTACAGAGTAAACATATATTGTTTCTTTGTACTATTTTTTTTAGTGTAAATACTATTGGTACATTTTAGATATACATAATGATCAAATTCATCATAGAGGTTTTGTACCTGTACATGTTATATTTTAATTTTATTTTTCCCTCTCCTCCTTATTTGGGATAGCTTTGTTCCCATTTTTCCATCTTTCCTCTTTTTCTTTTCTTTTTCCCTTCCTTTCTGGCCCCTCCCACTTCCCCATTTCCCCTTCACCTTTGAACACTTTCTTTCTATTTCACAATATCTGTTATACATTTGGTTCTTATTTACACTTTTGGCTTCTCACACTGGAAGAAAGATGGCCTCTTCAATAAATTGTGCTAGAGAAACTGATTTTCCACATGCCAAGCACTAAAACTAGACCCATGTCTCTCACTATGCACTACACTAAAATCCAAATGGGTCAAGATCTAAATATTAAAACAGAAACACTAAATCTGCTGGGAGGTAGAATAGGTAGAACTCTTGAAGACATAGATGTAGGGAAAAACCCAGACCACACAGGAAATAGTATAAAGAATTAACACCTGGGATCTCATCGTACTGAAAAACCTTTGCACCGCAAAAGAAACACCAACAGAGTGAAGAGACAATCCACAGAGTGGGGAAAAATTTTTGCTAATGGTTCTTCAAACAAAGGTCTAACATCTAGAATATATAAAGTACTTAAAATAATCAAACCTCCTCCAAATTTAAAGACCCAAGCCAAAAATGGGCATCTGAAATGAACAGACACTTCTCAGATGAAGAAGGACAAATGGCAAATAAATATACAAAAAAATGTTCAACATCACTGGTCATTCAAGAAATGCAAATAAAAACAACGGTGAGATTCCATCTCACTCCAGAAACAACAGCTATTATCAAGAAATCAACCAATAACAAATGCTGGTGGGGCTGTGGGGAAAAAGGAACCCTCCTCCACTGTAGGTGGGAATGTAGGCTGGTCCAACCACTGTGGAAATCAGCGTGGAGATTCCTCAGAAAACTACAATTAGAGGTTCCATTTGACCCAGCTAGTCCTCTGCTTGGTATCTTCCCAGAAGAATTAAAATCATCATATCACAGTGATATATGCACAACCATGTTTATAGCACCACAATTTGTAATAGCTAAGTCTTGGAAACAGACTTACGCCCATCAACCAATGAATGGATAAAGAAGATACAATGGAGTTCTCCTCAGCTATGAAAAAGAATAAACTTGAGACATTTCCAGGTAAATGGATGCACCCGAGAACATACTCTTAAGTGAAATAAATCAGACACACATGAGCAAATATTGCACTGTTTATCTTTGTAATATTCTTGCCCTTTCTCTCGGTGAGGTAGATGATAGTTGGCAGACCATGCAGACCTCATTTTCTCACCAAGCAGAGACTTAATGTTCTCCCAGGTAGGTCAAGTAAGAATGAGAAAAGTCAGTATTTGAGTTGTGAAGTATACACCTAGTCAAAGTCAAAATATCTAATTCACGTTGAAAAGTGATATACAATGTTTCCAAATTCAATGAATGAATAAAACATGATTACTCAGTGGAGGAAAACAGGAGGATTCTCACTTGGATTCCCCCACAACAAGAAGTTCACAGCCATCCACAGACAAAAGTGCTTTTGTCAGAGGCACTGCCTGATCTGACAGTCTATTACCAGGCCATAGGACTCAACAGCATGGTGTTTTCTCAAAAACAGATGCATAAAACAATAAAATGGAAAAGAGAGCCCAGAAAACTATCCATAAACTTACAGACAACTTATTTTCAATCAAGGTGTCAAGAACAGACCCTGGGAGAGACATCCTTATCTCTTTAAGAAGTGATGTTGAGGAAACTTGATGTGCACATGCAGAAGAGTAAACTTTGACCCTTAACTCACCCCATGTACAAAAAAATCAACTCAAAATAGATTAAAAACTTAAACATAAGCTCTGAAACAGGAAACCTACAGAAAATAAAGAAACAAACAAAGGAGAGCAATTTTTGTCATGGGTCTTGCTAAAGATTTTTTTGGATACAATCTCTGAAATATAGGCAACAAAGCCAAAGTAGACAAATGGGTTTGCATCAACTAAAAAATTATGCACAACAAAGGAAACAGTCAACAGTAAAAAAACATACAAAATGGAAGAAAATATTGGCAAGTCATATAGGTGAAAAAGAATTAGTATCCAAAAGAGATAAGGAGCTCACACAACTCAATAGCAACTAAACCAACCGATTTTAAAGGGGCAAACGACCTGAATAGACATTTTTCAGAAGAAGACATACAAACCGCTAACAGGCATATGAAAAAAACACTCAATATCACTAATGCATTGCAGAGAAATACAAATTAAAACCATGATGAGATATCGCCTCTCACCTGTTAGAATAGCTATTAAAAAAAGAAAGGAAAAAAATGAAGGAAAAGAAATAAAGATAAAAGTTGTTGAAGATAGAACACTTGTACACTGTTAGTGGCAATGTAAATTAATATATTAATATATACTGTTAGAAAACAGTATGGAGAGTCTTAAGAAAATTATGAAAGAACTACCATATAATCTAGTAATTTCACTTCTACATAGAGATACAGGAAAAGAAGTCAGAATGTTAAAAAGACATTTGCATTCTTGTGATCACTGCAGCATCATGGTACAGATATGGAATTGATCTAAGGGTCTATTATCGGATAAGTAGATTAAAAATTTGGTATATATACACAGTAGAATACTATTTAGCCTTAAAAAGGAATCCTGTAATTTGCAAAACTACAGATAAATCTGGAGGACATTATGCTAGTTGAAATAAGCCAGTTACAGAGAGATAAATTCCACATGATCTCAATTATATATCTAAAAAAGCTGAATTCACAGGAGCAGGGAACGATGCTTATCAAGAAGGTGGAGGGCTGAAGGGATGTTAGTTAAAGCTTACAAAATTTCAGTTAGACAGAAATAAAACTCAGGAGACCTATTTTGCAATGTGTGATTAAAGTTAATAATTTGTTTACTTGAAAATTGTTAAAATGGAAGTTTTATTTTTTAAAGCAAAGAAGTTTCACTTTGAAGAAGGGAAGAACATGAATAGGGTAGATTCAGATGGTAGATTTTAAACATCCTCACCACAAAGAAACAAGTATGTAAATTAATGAATATGTTCATTGATTGATTTGATTATTCCACAAATTATACATATATCAAAACATCATGTTGCACACCATACGCGTGCATACACACACACATAGATACACATCCACTTTTTACTGGTTGAAAATGATCACTTAACACTGTTCTATGCTATGTGCTCTATGCCATTAAGCCTTTAATTTATGGTAGAAAATGATTGTTACTTACTTATAAAATGAGTTATCTACTATAACTTTACACTTTCAAGTTTTGTTTTAGAAATGTTTCACTTGAGCTGATCTTTGCCTACGAAATGTAGTGAGTTTTTCCCTGGTCATCCAGCTCAGTGGCTCTTAGCATCTCTTTCTTCCCTTTGATCAGAGCCGTGTGACTTGTGTCAGGGACATGCTTTTTCTTTGCAAATAGCATGTCTAAGGGCAAATGCATAACTTAGACTTAATAATGGCAAGATCCGCTTCATACAGAGTTGAAGTTTTCCACCTGGCTAACTCCTACTCATCCTACAAGAGGCAGTTTAAGTGTTAGGTCGCTACAAAGCCTCCTTAGACCTCCACACCTCATTCCAGGTAGGTGCCTGTTTTCTAAGTCTCCCTGGTGGCCAGCACATATCTCTATGATTGCACGTGGCACATTATGTTTCAATTTGCTGTGTGGAGGGCTGTGTCCTGCCATAGATAGGAGCTCACTGAGCTTAGGACCTATATCAAATCTTAGTCAATTTTTAGTGTCTCAGTACTTAAAATGTCTTCAGTCCACATTTGTTAGACTCAAATGTGGTATGTACCATTTAATGCCACATCCAAGTCCAAAGTCCACCTGAGCGATGAAATTAGTGAGAAGGGGAGGGGAGAGTGCTTCCACTAGGAGCCTTACGCGATGCTTACTCAGCTCTCTCAGAAGAGAAGCCCCCTTGGCCTCACCTTTCAAGCTCTACATGCATCTTCAGGCACTATGGCCACTGAGACACCAGGACAAAATATAAAGCAAAATCCCAGGAGGACAACTCGGCTGAAGAGTATAGGGCTGCACATCTTACCAGCTGATGCAAGACCCGTCCCTCAGCGTGCTCCTGATCTCCTCCCGGCATCGCTCCTGGTGCTCAGGGTGCAGAGCCAGGCAGTAGAGCAGCCAGGCGAGGCTTGCTGCGGAGGCATCGTGCCCTGCCAACATCAACGTGCTCACCTCGGCCCGCAGGTCAGCATCGGAAAAGCTGTCTTCATTTTCAGCCTAGAAAGTACACTGATGATATGTTAAGGCAATGCCACTTTGGAGACCCAGTGAAAATAATGGCCTTAGGGGAAACAATTAGAGTTTCAAATGAGGCTTTCAATTTTAATTCAGCTCAACAGATATAGAATATGAACCAGGCTTTGCCTGGAGCATAAAGGAGAACCAATGTTAGAAAAGAAGTAAGCATCAGGCCCTAGAAATTTCCTTTAAACTCTGATTTATCCAGATTTTTCGGCACCTCCTCTTCATTTTACAGGCTTCCTCATATGATCTATTTTTATGTGGTTTCCAAAACTCCGTGCATCAGTATGATAATTTCCAAAGCCTGTCAGGTAAGTAATTTAGTTTTATGGACTCCCTCTAGTGACAGAATGGCAGAATTTTCTTTACCTCAAACTGCATTGAGTCAACTCCTCAATTCAAAGTACTCTTGGATTTAGTCGATCAGCTTTGCTTTTGTTTCCCCACCCACTTCCACTCACCACCTGTCCACCTTCATAACTGGCTGTTGAGCAGGCTCAGATATTTGGAAGATTTACCTGGGCACCAAGGAGAATATCCAGAAAATCTTGATATTTCTTCTGAGTGTTATCCTGTTTCATTCCAGACTTGAGGGATTTCTTTCTGTCCTGGATTAGCTTTTCTGGGCAGAATAGCACCTCCACATTACCAAAGTGACAATAAAGTCAAATAAATTATAAAGCCAGTCAGGTGCTGTGAGTAACTTCGAATCTCACTCTTTCAAATCTGGTCTCCTTACTCAGAGGCCAGAGTGGGTATATTACATCTAGATAGATTTAATTTTCACAGAATGGTTTCTTTTTCCATCAAATGGGAAATTTTTGATCAAAGCTCCAAAGACCAACACAACAGACCAAAACTATAGTTTATATCAATAAGTAAGTGATATAATTAAGAGGATTTCAAATTTAGATGCAAGTGATCAATCATTCTTTTCTTCAGCCTGAAGTCTTATCTTTACAGAAGTTATCAAATAAAAAGGAACACAGGCCAAAAAATGTATAACTGAAGAGTCTGAAATGAAAAAACAAGCACAAACATGGAATGGAACTAATATTTAAAATCATAATTCAAGAAAATTTGCTGGATTTAGGGAAGATTTAAAATTACATATTAAAGGATCTACCCTATGCCTAGAAACACTGGAACACAGTGACCAATTTCAATAAATAGCCAGTTACAAACACCTGACAAGGACTCAAGTGGTATTTCATTTGAGGAATGTCCATATAAAAGCACTATTAAGAGCCAGGATACTTCTCCAGCCCCAGTGAGGCTGTGCCTCAAGATAGATACAGTGTAATCATCGCAGCATACAAGTGGGCAACCCAAACCTGAGAAATACCCACTCATTCACCTGTGTATTGATGGAGCACTTCGCTTAACTCCTGGAAGCGGTGGCTCTTAGGGCTGAATTTAAAAATTATGTCATGGTGGTACCAGAAGTTGTACAAGCGATAAAATACGATTTTGCTGAGTTCAGATGTTGCTTTCACATAAGGATCATAGGTGCTAGAAAATGAAGTTGGGACAAAGTGTTAATAATTAACTTAGGTATTGTGAGCCATTTTTTTGTTTTGCTTTGTTTTGCTTTCTTGTGACTGACCCGTTTATCTGGCAGTTGGTTTCCTGGCTGAATGCACATCGCATGATGATGTCCAGGGCCATGAGGGTGATGTGTTGGTAAACCTCCACGGGCGTGTCCTGAGTGCCAACGATCTTCTCCCACTTACCCTGGCAGAGGAGGTCAAGATCAACATCATTAGCATTATGAAGCTGCCCTTATGCGCCTGCTGCTCCCTGACACTCTCCTTAAATCTGAGGGACGCAGCCCTGACCCAGCGAGAATCGCGGGTCAGAGAGCGAATGAGCCATGCGCTCACTTTGGGCCCAAGGCGGGGAAACAGGCACCTAGCTGAGCGTCAAAGAGCGTGGAGCAAACCACGTATCTGCTAAATGGCTTTTGGATTATTAGCGTAACTCTGCTTCCAAACGAGCAGAGTTCCAGAAAACCAGCCAGCGTAGCACAAGTCCCATAGTTATGAGGGGTTCCCCATCTTCCATACCCAACTTGCAGCATACTCCACCACTACTCTCTCTCGCTTTTAATTTTTATTTTTTATTAGTACATGTTTGCAGTACATAATGATCACATTCCGCATGGGTTGTTGGTACACGTACATAACACATCTCATTTTATTTTTTTATTTCCTTCTCCCTCCCTCCATCTCTTGGTCCCCTTCCCATCTGCAAAAGATTTGTTTTCCTATTTGTTATTATCCATCTTTTCTTTTGATCTTTATTTATATTTTTGGTTTCTTATATATGAAAACCCTTGTGATACTTAAGCTTGTGTGTCTGATTTATTTCACTTAACATTATGGTCTCAAGGTCCATCTGTTTTCCTGTGAATGAATCAAGTGTATCTTTCTTTATGACAGAGTGGCGCTCCAATGTGTATAGGTGACACATTTTCTTTATCCATTCATCTGCTTGCAGACATATAGGCTGCTTCCAAGATTTAGCTATTGTGAATTGTGTTGCTGTAAACATGGGTATACATGTATCACTATAATGTGGTGTCTTTAACTGTTTTGGGAAGATTCCTAGAAGGGGAATAGCTGGGTCAAATGGAATTTCTGGTTTTATTTTTTTTGAGGAATCTTCATACTGACGTCCATGAGAGCTGCAGTAGTTTGTGTTCCCACCAACCATGTGAAAGGGTTCCCTTCTCCCATAGCACCCCCAGCATTTGTTATTATTTGATTTCTTGATGATGGCCATTCTTTTTGGAGTAAGACGGAATCTCAGTATTGTTATAATTTACATTTCTCTAACATTCAGAGATGTTGAGAGCATTTTTTCACGTATTTATTGGCCACTAGGATTTCTTCTTCTGTGAAGCGTCTATTCATTTCCATTGCCCATTTTTGGATTGGGTCTTTTATTTTGGGGATCTGATTTTCTCAAGTTCTTTATATATTCCAGATATCAGTTTTGTGAGGACTAGCTGGCAGCATTATTTTTCCGTTCTGTAGGTAGTTTCTTCACTCTGTTGGCTGTTTCCCTTGCTGTGCAGAAGCTTCTTGATTTAATTTGATCCCATCTGTTGATTCTTGATGTTATTTTTGGTGTAGTTGTACTCTGCCACTACTCTCAACCATCATAACTACACTTAAAATAGACTTGGAACATTTTCAGAAATGCTTTAGGTTCAGAAATTGGGGACAGAACAAAACTGAGAAGGGGATTTGCAACAGGGGTCTGGCTCCTAGCCAAAATACATCCTGTGCCCACCCAACTTCCCCACAGAAAGAGACCCTTTCTCACAACCCAAAATGCTTTGCCTGACAAAGTTTCCAGTGGTAAATGTACTTGTTTCCATGAGCATTCTTTATATAAAGGTGCACATCAATTGAAATGTTTAAATTCACTTCAACCTACATTTGTTGAGCACTCAGCTAGGTCCTGAAGACTTGGAGACTTAATAAAAGGCAAAGAGAATTTGAAAAGCTTTTACTGAAATGTCAGTTGTTTAGATAGCTTGTATCTGAATTAGGTACTTTTAAAAATTTTATTTTTGATGAACATATATTCAGTTGTACATACTAATGAGTCTCAGTGTGGTATTTCAACAACTGTACACAGCAGACACCGAGGAACACAAATGGAGGGCTTAGAAGAAGTGAGAGGGAGGGCAGGCTTCAAAGTGGGAGACATTCTGCGATCATTTGGTGGAGACAGGAAGTGTGAGAGGAACTCAGGATACTGTGGGGCTGAGAAGTTAGGAGGGCAAAAATGTCTCCTAGAAATGGAGGTAAACTCAGGTACAGCCAACTCACATACAGCCACGGGCAGATTTGAAATCGTGCTGGATGCTTCGCGGCACCAGAATTGGACAGAGAATGCCCTCTAGCCTGTGCCTTGTGCACTCTGGGCCTCCTCCTCAAGAACTCACACTGATGTGTGCAGCATAAACCCGGCAGGCGTCAGGTGAAACCCACATGTGTGAGCTTGGTTGAGAACCCAGCTAAGAAGCTGGTAATGGTGATTCCCTGAGAAAGAGTTCATGATGAAACCCTACTAATAATTTTTGGTCTGGTTTTATCTTTTCAATTTTTATTTATTTATTTAAATGCCAACTTTTTTCTCTCTCTTTTTAAATTTTTGGTCTGGTTTTATAAGAAATACAATTTTAAAATTAAAACTGTGGTAAAGGGGCTGGGGATTTAGCTCAGCAGTTAGAGTGCTTGCCTTACAAGCACAAGGCCCCGAGTTTGATCCCCGGCACCAAAAAAAAAAAAAAACTGTGGTAAAGGCAAAGCTTTGGATTAGAATTCATTTATAAATCAGAGATCGCCCACAGGAATATTCTTCTGCAACACTCTCTTGTCCCTCTGGAAGGTGCAGGTGGCCTCCTGATGATCCGCCACTTCCTGTGACAGGAAACTCACACCTGCGATTTTAATAGAGACACTTATCCTTTGCTCAGTCCTTTATGGCTATTGGACAAGTCCCTTCCAACCTCTGAACGTTTGGTCATACGGAGTTACTCTACCTAGAATTCTTTCATCAATTTTACCTAAGCTTTCATGCCTAGTGTATATTTCACAGTAAATTTGAGTCTCCTTTGGAATCTGAAACTACTATAGCTGTTCTTGGCTTCCTTATTTAACACTTACAGCACTTATGGCTTGAATGCCACCACTTTGAATCTGGTCTGCTGCCGTACACTCTCAGACTATATCTACGGTAAAGGTTCTTCTTTTAATCACCGAAAGAACATCACAAAGGCTTATATAAGCACCTATTGCCCAACAGGTCATTGTACACTATTTTTAGAAATCAACTTTTGCTTTTCACTAAGCACTAAATGTACACCTAACTCAGTCCGTGTTGGAAGCATTTCACAGGGCACCCGACCTCCACTTCCCCTTCACTCACCAGCATCACGTTCACAGAATGGGCCATCACTTTGACATACGTTTTCAGGTTGTCACAGTGCAATCCAGGAGTTAGCAGGCGACGGTGCTGGAACCACTTGGGCCCATCTAGATTCAGGAGTCCTTTTCCTTCCGAGACAAAGATGCAGAATCTCATGCCATTTTATTAGAAAAGGAGAGAAGAGACATATAGCATGGAGTGACCGTGCCCTACGGGTGCTCATTAAGTAATGGAATATCAAAGTGGTGATCACAGATTAAGATGGTGGTGAGTTTTAGTGCTTGCATTGGGGATAGATGCATTCAACATTGTGAAAAAGAATTTCAGAGTCTGAAAGTGCTAATTCCCAAATGCCAAGCTATGACCTGTGTAGTAATTAAGGAAGTTATTTAACCTTTCTGAGCTTAGCTTTCTCAACAATGGAGTATAATACACACCTACCGCACCGTGTTGTGTAGATTAAATGAAAATGCATAATAAGGGACCAAATTGAGTCCTTCTCTGGCCCATACTAGAAACATGATAAATCTTCATCTCTTTTCCACTGCAAGCCAATCCATAAACTTTACTGTGGACACAAATTTGCCAGAAACTAGACAAGAATGTCATTCTGTGCACAGATAGCCCTTCCTTGAGCCCTGTCTGTGAATGGCACAACATGGGAACATTTACCAGGGATAATATATCACAGTCTTCCATTGTTAGAGTGGTCATTAAGGATCTGGCTTCAAAAGGACTTTGAAGTTTGAATGACACCAATACGCCAGGCTCATGATGCGTGGCCTGGTGCTGGGACAATGCCAGCGGTTATGCTAAAAATATGTGTTTCATTTGATCCTCATAACACCCACGACACCGACTCTCACCTCATTTTCAGAGAGGAAGCAACTGAGATGCAGATTAAATTACTTCCTTATGATCACGTTCAACTATTCTATTGGGGTGATAGGCAGGTTTCAAATCTACCTGACTCTGAATCCAAAGCCTTTCATTTAATCCTTTCTGCTTCATCATAAATACCAACTATATGACTAAAGAGCCTAATTTACCTATTCAGAGAATATTGTCAACTGTACTTCAGAGCACAGTTTTACTGATTCGTGTATGCCAATCAGAAAACTACAAAAAGAAAGTAAAATATCCAATAAGAGAGATGAAAAGATAAGAAAAGAATAGGGTGGCAAAGCTGTGATCACCAAGAAAGAGAAGGGATGGATGCATGCAAATGTTACCTTTAAAATGAGATTTTGGGAGAGAAACGAACAAGCAGGCTTTCCAGAAAGTGCCGTGTTGACCTTGGAGCTCCTATTTGACCTCCCGCTAGGTAAGAGATCTATCTTACTCTTAATAAGTTTTGAGTTCAGACTTGAGTCTCTCTTTTTTACTATTTTGAAAATGCTTTAAAGTTTTGTGTTTTTCAATGATTTATTAGTACATTTTCCCAGCATGTAATGTTTACCTTTACCTTAGGTAGTAGATATAGATACTTATTGTATCTTAATTCTTTTTATTCCCCTTTCCTGCCTCTCCCTCTCTCCTGCCTCTGTCTCTAGATCCCCTTTCCTTCCATAAGAGATCTCTCTCCTCATTTCCTATTGTCTGCCTTTTACTTTGTTTTTAAATTACTGTATTTATATTTTAGGTTTCTCACACATGAGAAGTCATGCAATATCTAACCTTCACTTAACATTATGATCTCAGAGTGCACTCATTTTCTTATAAATGAATATTAGCACAATTTATAATAGCTAAATCTTGGAAACAGCCTATATATCCATCAACTGATGATTAAATTAAAAAATATGGTATTTATACATAATGGAGTACTACTCTGCCATAAAGAAGCATACATTTGAATTTGAGTCTCTTTTGAATGCTCTTCTATGGGAAAGGGACTTGGAACCAGAGAGGGTTACATATCTCACTGGCACATACGTACCAAGACACGGAGTCAAGAACTTGTATGGGTACCAGGACTTGGGATCTGCAGAGTCAAGCAGAGGAAACGAAAGACAGTATTAGCGAGTGCGCTCATTACCAGTTAAAGTCAGGGAAGGGCTTGTACTCACCACAAATAGTGAGCAAAAGGAAGCCCTTGGTCACTTCCTGCAGCCTCGGCGGCCGGGGGTACCACCAGCCTTGCTTCGAGAAGAGCAGCAAGCTCCAGGAGGGAGAAATTTACCAACACCCAGATTTTCCCCTTGTTCATATTTCCTCTAACAGAAAAAGGATTGCCTGAGGGCTGCCACATTTCTAGACCCGGACTTGGGACAACACATTTCCTTTTTGGAAGGTGAACTGATGATTAAAGCAGGGCTGGCAGACACCAAAGGTTCTTGTGACCCTAACATGGAAGCGTTTTATAGCTCTTGTCCTTAATACACGACCTTGAGACAAATCAAAGCAGGGGCTGGAAACATGGAGACTTTCCAGGAAAGGCCTGTTTTTAGGATTTATTAAGGATGCGAGATGTGAAGCACAAAAAAGATGAGAATACGAGACTTTTTTTTTTTTAACCAAATTGACAGAGCAAAAATTGGCCATTTTAGTTTTGTTCTATAAGACTGTAGAGGTTTTGCAAAAGGATTTCATGGGGAGGTAGATGACTCATGCCCCCTTTTTAAGCATAGTTGAGAAACATACAGAAAGCGAAGACACAGTTTGGGTCATAGCCAAGAGGCTGGACCGGAAAAAGAACACTGCAGCGTCCAGGGCTACACGTCAAGCCAGCAGAGGCTGAGCTACTTCTGATCTTCTCTGGAGACTCTGTGCAAGACCAAGTGAGGGGGAAAGCGGCTGGCACACAATCACAAACCAAGAGGCAGAATAAGCTCCTGGCCGGTCTGATAATGCCAGTTAGGCTTCAAAGGGTCCTGGGACCAGGACAGATACAAGGACCGGGAGGATGGGGGATCTGTCTCCTCTCGCTCCTGCATCTCTTCAGGGCCCAGGACTAATCTTAGCCTCCGATTCTGCCAATGGGTCATGTGAGTCTCACTGTAGGAGGAGTACCTCCCGGGATCTGTCCCTTTTCTTACCTGTTCTGTTCAGAAACGTCTTTGCATATTCTGGGTCATAGATAAAGAAAAACGCTTGAAAGGGCCCGACCCAGCAAGGAAAGGCACAAGGGTAGCTTTTGACAATCTCCTCAAGCTTGTCCATCTTATCTTCCTGAAGAAGCTGCAGCAACAAAAATAAAGGAAATTAGAGAGCCGGCCAATCTGGACTTGTCCTGGCCTGCAGGAAAGCCGCGTTCAGGGCCTGCATGAGGTCATGTCACACAGGGGCCTGGCTCTTTTCTGCAAGTGGGTGGACATACTTTCTTGGGCATTTATAAGCTTGGGGATAATGTCCTAAACAAGGTTAACGTATTTATTTACTCAATATAAATATATGCTGTAACCCCAACCAAACCACTGTCAGATGACACATACCATGATCTGTTTTCCCGAAGGAGGGTAAAGGGAGCTGAGTCCTACTCTCTGCCCAGTTGTCAGCATCACACACCTAGAAAAGGGATGCAGTCTGGAGACTGCAGCTCTCTTCCCTATACAAGAAGCTGCCAGTAAGTGGCACAGGATCACCATCCAGCTCACCATCCCTTCTCTTCTCTTCTAATAGCCACCAATGATTCTTTTCCATGACTTCACAGCAAACACTTTCCTCTAAAAAACCTGCCAACTCCATCTACAAGGAAAGTCCAATTACTTTCCCCTACAACAGAAGAAGGTTTATCTACACAAGTATGCGAAGCTTGAAGTAAACTCAAGTACTGAACTGTCAGCTTCCAACATTTGTAACACTCGGTGTAAATACTCCTGCCAATGAAGAACTTTCTGCTTTTATCAGATTACTGACAGCTCATTTAAATAGCTCCAAATGGCCGCTAAATACATGAAAAAATTTTCAACATCTCTGGACATTACAGAAATGCAAATCAAAACAACACAGAGACTCTACCTTACTCCAGAAAGAATTGGCTATATTCAAGAAATCAAATAACAAACAATTCTAGAGAGGCTGAAGGGAAAAAAGAAAACTTCTACATCACTGGAGGGAATGTAAACTAATACAACCTTTATGGAAATTAGTATGGAGATTCTATAAAAATAGAAATTTTCTATAAAAATAGAAATTCCATTCAACTGAGCTATTCCACTTCTAGATATCTTCTGAAAAGAGTTAAAGACATCACATTACAGGGATCCAAGAATGCCCATGTTTGTAGCAGCACAATTCATAACAGCTAAATCTTGGAAGCTGACCATAGGCCCATCAATAGATGGGTGGATAAACAAAGTGTGGTATTTACACACAGTGGAGCACTACTCTGCCATAAAGAAACCTGAGTCATTTGTAGGAAAGTGTGTGCACCTTGAGACCATAATGTTAAATGAAATATAGCAGACACACAAGCTTTATATTGTTTCTCTTGTGTGAGAGGCACAGAGGGTAAATAAGGACCAAAATTGAAAATTGATATTGGGAAGTAGGAAGATAATGTTCAAATGGGAAGGAGAACAAGGGTGGGGCAAGAAAAGGAAGGGAACAGAGATTAAAAAAAATAAAAAAGAATGGATAAAAAACAACAGAAACAAAGTTTTGTAGATGGAGAGGGGAAGAAGGATTGAAGGGAAGGGAGGGGAATGGAGAAAAAGGATTAAGATACATTATATACGGGTACTAATTCCCTATGATGAATGTGATCATTATGTATGTGAAAAGTGTACCAATAAAATTAAAACTACTACATAGTTTCTGTTATATGAGAACACAAAATACACATAAATTAAGGATCGAGATAAAGGATAATACAAAACAGGGTGCTAGATCTTTTGCAAATGAGAAGGGGAGCGAGAGATGGAGGGAATGGAGGGGAGGGGAAGGGGAAGTAAAAAGAAGTCAAATATGTGTTATGTACATGTATCAACTCCCTATGATGCACGTAATCATTAATTAGTGCAAGCAAGTTCTGACAAAAGTTAGAAAAGAAAATTAAGATAAAGAATAAATTTATCAGAAAAAAATTATGAAATGCACACTCTGAAAACAACAAAACATTGTTAAAAGAAATTAAAGAAGACCAAGACACAGTAAATAGGGAGACAGCTCATGCTCAAGGACTTAATATTGGTAAGATGGAAATCCTCCACAATTTGATCTACAGATTTGTATTCTTATTGAAATCACAACTGCTACCTTTGCAGAAATCGACAAATTTATTCTAAAATTCATACAGAAACTCAAGTATTCAGAATAGCCAAAACAATCTTGAAAAGGAACAAAGTGAGAGGAATTCTACACCCTGATTTAAAAGCTTACTAAAAGGCAACATGAACTAAGGCAGTGTGGTATTGGAACAAGAGCAGACTCACTGATCAGTGGAACAGAATTGACAATCAAGAAATAAACTCACGTATTTATGGTCAAGGTTGTCAAGATGATTCATTGGGGGAAATAAAGATCTTTTCAACAAATGGTCCTGGAATCACTAGATATCAATATACCAAAGAATAAAGTGAGACCAGTTACTTCACACAACATACAAAAATTAACTCAAAATGGACCAAAGGCCTAAATGTAAGAGCAACAACTATAAAACTTTTAGAAGAAAACACAGGAATTTAACAGTCAACTTAAGCATTTTTTTTCTAATTTTTATTCTTTATAAGTACATGTTTCCAGTACATAAAGATTACATTACCCATGGGGAATTGGTACATACACACAACACATCTTAATTCTTTTTTTTTTGCCCTCTTCTCCTCTCTCTCTACTTCTTGGTCCCCTTTCTACTTGCAAAAGATTTATCTCCCTATTTCCTATTATCTATCTTTTATTTTGCTCTTTATTTATATTTTGGGTTTCTCATATAAGAGAAACCATGTGATATTTAAGCTTGTGTCTAGTGCTTGCTTTGGCAGCACATATACTAAAATGCTAAGCTTGTGTCTGATTTATTTCACTTAATATTACATTGACTTCTGACCAGTTAAGAACTGAGGTCTGTCAACAATCAAGTAAGTGAGCCTGGAGGTAGATTCCCAGGCCAGTCAAGACTTGAGAAGACTGCGGCTACAGACAACTTCATGCGATCTTGTGGGAGACCCCGAATCAGAATCAGCTGGATAATGCTACTCCTGAATTCTTGACCCTCACCAACCACATGAGATGAAAATTGTTTTAAGTTGTTAAGCTCGGGGTTTATTTAATATGCAGCAAGAGATAACTAACACAGAGAAAAAAATATGCAGGATTTGAAAAAAAATTTTTTGCCATACTGGAGATTGAGGAAGGGGAATAAAAATAATTAAGATGTGCTATGTAAATGTACCTACTTCCCATGATGAATGTAATTATTATGTACTGCAAACATGTACTAATAAAAAGCCAAACAAATCTATTGCTCTAGAAAGGATACAATATAGCATTTCATGGAAAGTTCAAAATTCTGTAACAAAGAAGAATGTGTCTGATTGACTCCCGTAATGGCTCCAAGTTATTAAGTCCTCCTGTATTCATACACTTTGATCATATTCTCCCACGATGACTTTGGACTTGGCTACCTGGCTTACTTTGATCAATGCAAGAGTAGCAAACATGACTGTACTGTTGCTTAAGCACGATGCCTGACACCCACAACTTAAAGAAAGGTTTAATTTGGCTTATGGTTTCAAGGGATTCAGTCCATGGTAAGCTCCTGGGCACAAACATCATGGTAGAAAGATATGGCAGGGAAAAGATGTTCAGCTCACAGCAGCCAGGAAACTGAGTAGAGGAACAGTGTTACAGAAGAAGAAGCCAGGGACCATATACAGTAGCAAAGGTTACTCCTCCATGACCCACCTGGACATACCCAAAAAAGTGCCTCAATTATCCCCTGGCTGTTCCTTAAATCAATCAAGTTGACACAGTTAAGGTTAACTGCCACAATGGCTCAGGCACTTAAAAAGCACTGGCCACCGGATGAGGTTGCACAAGCTTGTGCCTGATCCCAGCTATTTGAGGGCTGAGGCAGGATGGTCGCAAGTTCAAGGCCAGCCTGGGCAACTTAGTGAGATCCTGTTTTAAAAAAAAGGTTGGGGATATAGTCCAGTGACATCTGGGTCCAATTCCCAAAACTACACACACACACACACACACACACACACACACACATATGCACGCACGCACACATGTACATGCACTCTGATATCATGTGAGGCAGGTGAAAGACAATATAGCAGGTAGAAGAGAACAAAGGCATTCAAAATGACAGCCAGCCTTGACCTAATTAATTACCTAACTTCGGCTGACTGCAGAAGCATTAGTGCGTCTAGCCAAAGTCAGCAGAATGTAGCCTCAAGCAATAAGACCTCACAGCATCACTCAGGCCAAATTACTTGGTTACAAAATTATGAGTGACTTTTCTTAAGTCATTAAATTTTAGTGTGGTGTTTTTATTCATTATAAGGTAACTGATAGAAAAACAGAGACTAAGACAGAACTCTAGGAAATTAAAATGACAATAGCCAGATTTTAAAAATGTTTTCAGTAGACAGAAGATAAAATCAAGAAACAGATTAAAAATATATATAGGCTTAATGCAGGAGTCTAGTATCCAACCAAATAGGGGAGAGAAGAAAGAGAGAAGAGAGAAAATGGGTAGGGGGTAGAAATTGTAATATTTGCTGTTAGTGGACCATCCCTAACTCTCCGTCTTTACCATTTCAGTGTACAGCATGACCGGCACCTACATTTACTAATGTGAGGGCTTCTCCTGGCTACTGGAGTCTGCTTTACTGTGTGCACAGTGCCGGGGATTTAACAGCCTCAGAAACAGCACAGAGGCGGACAAGAATTGGTCTAAAATCCCCCTACAGGATAACTGTGAGGCTGAGTCGCCCAGTGGGAATAAACTTTCGTTATCTACAGTAATAAACTGCT